>JANAVB010011800.1:3646302-3836302 GCA_029216955.1 Iris pallida
TCGAGCAGGACACCCACTTCGACACATGATACTTGACACACACGAAGGGGCGACCACTGACACCACGTGTGTCAGTTGCACGGCCTCTCGTGTCGGTCGGACATGGTGTCGCGCGTGCATGGGTAATACACTGTGCGTGCACAGAACTGAGTTTGGTTCTCTGTTTAATTTCAGTTTTAAATAATTTAAATTGTGTTATTAATTGTTTCATTATATCCTAAATATGATATATTATCTAGTTAATTAGTTACATGTTAGTTTAGGTTTTGTAGCATGGGAATTGGATTCGAATGGAGTTATTTGCATGATAACTGACACATGTTACTGATACATTGTTTTTCCCCTTCCTAAACACTTTAAATCCCTATTTAATTATGTTCTTCACTGATCAATGATCCCTACATGATTGGTTGTTCATGTTAGTTCAATATTGCACTTCGAATTAGACTTTGAGTATGTAATAGGATTTTGGATTTGGTGTTGGTTTTCGAATGATATAGTAGATACATTGGTTTTGTCTGAGAATGTTTTCTTTCCTTAACCTAAACTGGATCTCCTAAAACCTGAGTATGAAGCCTCTGAACATCCTGAATTGATTTCCTTTCCCTTTTTGAATGGGTATTGAAATGTTTTACTGATAACTGAAATTGGTTTCCCTTCCCAATTTTACTGAGATTGAATGATCTAATTCCTAAAACCTGAGTATGTTCTTTCCCTGTAACCTGAGATTTGAATGAATGATTTATCATTAACTGATTTCCTTTTTCCTTAGTGAACTGTAACTGACATGGGTTCCTAATCTGGGATTTAGTTTTAGAACTGTCATATGGATTATGGATTGGTTTTAATGGTTGAATGGTATGGATTGGTTCAATTTCTGGTTAGGACTGTCAGGACTGAAAACTGGATTTGGGTTTTCTGTTTTGAACTGGAATTGCAATATTGGTTTCCTTTTCTTATGAGCATAGACTAAACTAATTCCCTTCATTCCTGTATTCGATTTTTGTGCAATACTGCTGAACTTTCCCAGTATCCACATATCATTTCACACACC
This sequence comes from Iris pallida, assembly GCA_029216955.1. Taxonomy (NCBI): domain Eukaryota; kingdom Viridiplantae; phylum Streptophyta; class Magnoliopsida; order Asparagales; family Iridaceae; genus Iris; species Iris pallida. The sequence goes on from JANAVB010011800.1 coordinate 3,647,357, forward strand.
ATGCTGTAACACCCGTTTTCTGAAATTGGGGTATTTTGAAAATTTATTATTTTATCATTTATTAATGGTATTTTAGTCATGATATGATTTTTGGTGATTTTTAGCTAGTTAAAACTATTTCTAAGTCACGACTTATGACTTTGTGATTTTACTAGTATAACCCTAGTGTAAACCCTAGAGATTTCATAACCTAGAGACTAACCATGACCATGTGAGCCTAACCATGTGTTTAGAATATCAAATTACCACTTTTAGTCAAAAGGGTATTTGGTAATTTATTAGAATTTATTTGGAATTATATGGATATATTATTATTTAATTAGTTGATTAGTGTCATGTTAGCTCCTAACCTAGTTTAGCACTAATCTAGAGGTTAGCCACTAACCTAGAAGGCTAATGTTAGATGTTAGCTTATGTTAGAAATATCTAAGTTTGATAAATATCTTGATATGTTACTTTTAGATATTTTAGAAACCTAGAAATATCTATTCCCTTAGTCAAAGACTTAGGGGCTAAGTTTGCAAGGTGGTAGGAACCCTAATATCTATCCTACCCCCCCCCATGGCAGGCCACACCATGCCCCATCCTATATGAGAACACCCCCCTTCATTCATGCCTTTTTTTTTACATACACAAAACCTAGTTTTCCCTCTACCTTCACACCTCACCATTTATCATTTGACTCCAAATTGGGTCTAGACTTTTGCATTGGACTCCCCTACACTAGAGGATACCAGTTATGGCTTGTTAGCAAGGATTTGTGGAGCTTTGGACATTGGGAGTTGAAGGGGGGTTTTTTTTATTCAAATAGGCCTATTTTTGAGGATTTTGTATTCATAGGTAACATGCCCTAAAACCCATTAATATTGTGTTTTCTCTTCATAGTTGCATGCATCTAGGTGCCATGGACCTGTAGCCAAGTTTGGTAGGAAATAGATTTGATTTGGTGTCCGTATCGGACACGTATCCATGTTTGAAACAGTATTTGGTGCAATGCCACTTAGGTTTTAATGTTGTGTTTGTGAAACAAATTGCATGTTAGATAGCCCTAGACTTCCCCATCACGAATCATCAACTCTGAGCACATTTCTGTGCTGTGTCCGTGTCCAAAATGGACACGAACTCGCAGCACGAGGCCACGCGCGCGTGTCCTGGTACCACGATGTTCGTACTCACTGCACAGAGCACTAGGACACGTCAAAATTGACATGGACATCGGGGCAATGTTTGCGAACATGCCCCCAAAGTCTCATGACTTCTCGTGTCGTGTCGAGTGAGAAAACTCACTCGTACTGGACACGCCTGTACTGCACGCGCACGTTTTCCTTACTGACACGCGACTCGTGTCGCACGGACACGAGTCGTGGACACCTCGTGTTGACACGAGTGTGTAGCCTAACACGTAGGCTACATATGGACATGACCACGTGGCCCTACGTGGCGTGTGTCGTGTCCACGAGACACTAGAACATACGCACGACACTGTCTGAAACAGTGTGTATCAGTCGAAAAACTCGACTGATACGGGTCTCGTGTCGACACGTGAGGACACGTGGACACCGTGCAGGAACCTAGACGCCTAGCCTGACCCTAGGCGAACCTAGGGACACGAGCACGAGACTCCTAGACACTTGTGTCGTGTCCTACGCGCGTGTGCATCTCTGCACGACGCTGTGACACTGAAACTTACCCGATTCTGTATTTTTGACACTGGCACGTCGTGTCGTGTCTAGACTTCATGTCAGGCACCCTAGATGCTAGGGGACACTGTGGGACACGATTACCAACCTTGGGTTTCGAGCCTTAGCTCGGTTTGGGTCGGGTATTGGGTTTACTCCCCTTAGGTTCAGTAATGAACAGTATTACTGTTCTTTCCAGTTTTTAAAACAAATTTCAATTTGATTTTTATGTATATATATATATGTATATTTGTGTATATATATACTGTATATATGTATATATATGTATATAAGAGTATGGGTATATGTCTGTGTATAGTGTATATATAGGTGTGTGTATATATATATATATATATGTATGTTTTTTTTGTGTGTGTGGTTCTCAGTTTTTCTGAGAACACACCCCCCCACTGTCACAGTCACTCTCTCTCACATCTCTCTCTCTTGTTCACTCTCTATCACTCTCACATCTCTCTCTATTATTCTCTCTCTATATAAGTCTATATGTAATATTATGTATGTATTATTATATATATATATATATATATATATATATATATATATTATATATATGTGTGTAATATATTGTGTAATAATGGAATATATATATATATATATATATATATATATATATATATATATAATATATATATATATATATATATATAGATATGGCCTTGGTATTATTATATGTATTATATGGGTTATATAGTTGGGTATATATTGGTACATATATATAGGTTCATATATATATATGTATATTGATAGGTATTAAGTTGGCCTATGGTATACATAGTGTATGCCTATAATGTGGATATAGACACCTATATATAGTGCCTTAGATACTCTAGCCTATGGTTATTAGTAGCAAGTTAGGATTGACCAATAGGTCTAGTAGACCTAGTTTAACTAGCAAGTTGACCCTTGTTGACCATTGTTGACCAAAGTCAACCATGGGTCAACCTTGACCAAATTGACCTGGAATTGACTTGGATAGACTTAAAAGGACTAGTTGACTAGGTTTGACTAAACCCTAACTAGTTGATTTATGTTTGACCATATGGTTATGAGGATAGTCCTATGTAATTTAAGATATGTATGGGGTTAAGAGGAATACTTAGAGGTTGTGTCATGGTTTGAGTTAGTCTTATGGAGTATTGACTTAGATAGTTGACCATTGACCTAATTACCTTATTGACTAGTCTTTGTTTGGCCCAAAACCTTAGTTAGTCTAAGTTTGACCTAGACTTGACCTAGATTGATCATGTTGACTAGTATTTGACTAGTCTGACCATTGTTAACCAAAACCCTAGATAACTTGACTAGTTTGGCTAGAATGTTGACCAAGAGTTGACTTTAACCTAGATTAGACTAGTTTGACCTTGTTTGACCTTGGACCTTATTTGACTTAGTTTAATTTCCTGTGACCTAGTATGACTTCCTGTAACCTAGTTTGACTTTAGAGTTGACCAAGAGTTGACTTTTGACCAGATTGACCTAGAATCATGTAGTATGCATTGTATACTCTATTTTTTTACCATTGTGGATACATTGTGACTTGTATTGCTCTGATTAGGAGCATACATACACCTCTTCTCAGGCAGTATATCCTCTTCAGACATTCAGTTATCAGGCGAGTACATTCTTTGACCGTTTCATACTTGCCAGGATTTTATTCTTGCTCTAGATTACTTTACTTGATGCTGACACGATTGTTATCACGGATTGGTACTATATAAATTTTTTCATGAGATGTTATCCCCCTCGGAAGCATCAGATACAGCATGTTTGTGGTTTTCACGAATCATCATGTATCTCTATGCTTTCATAGATTCATGAATCGCTTGTGACTCATGTACTCTCATGTTCACAGAGCCTCTCATGAATCACCCATTTATGGGCTTATTACGAATCTTAACATAACTTGAATGGATCCTTGTGTATGATTGGAGGAAAACGGGGGAGTAGAAGTAGACATGTGAATAATTCCAAAGTAGTGTATTATGTATAAAACTCAGTAGTATAATCATGTATAAATTCTAGCCATTCACATGCCTATCTTGTACTCTACATCACTAGACACTTACAGTTCTCTATATACAGTAGATATTTCCTTTACAGCTATCTCTTTTACAGCGTATATTTCCTTTCAGCATTTCCTGTATTTTACTCTATTGCATGCTTTATATTTTCTATCATACTATGCACTGTGTGAGATGTATTGTGCTCGTTCCTGTCCTGACTGGACCTGTGAAAATATTACGGAGGATGAGGATGAGGCCCTGGTGTCTACCTATTATGGAGCAGGACTAGATGACACTTATGTTGTGGACCCGCAGGATCTACCTGCAGCTGAGGATGTTGCCCCAGTAGTCTAGGCTTGTTTAGCTAGACAGTCATTTCTATATTATTATTTTGTCTCACATTCTGAGTTGTATTTTGAGATGTTGAGATGTATAGACCCTTAGACTTATTTGTATATTGGGTTGATATTCTGGATGTTATGTTATCCTAGACACTTAGACTTATTTTCTATTGTACTGTTCTCTTTGAGTTACTATCTATCTATCTATCTTTCATTCTTCTACCTTAGATGTGATTGAGATTTATATTATTATGTCACCTCCCTTCGGAGAGTATATACTGCACAGGTACTTTTATTGTTAGATGATTGACCTAGGACAGCGTTCTACCGCCGATACTGCGGCGTAGGCTGGACGTACCCACTTCTCGTGCCCCTATACAGGGTGCGGGTCGTGACACATGCATACTCCACTATAACACACACTGTTCTCACAATGTACCCACTATTTTCTTCTAACTATTTTCCTGTTTTCCCTAAAACTCTCTTAACACACACACACACACACATGTTTGCCATTCACTGATTTCCCATTTGACACATGCCACTGTTTCACATGTTCACATGCCTTACACTAATTCATTCCCTGTTTTCCTGCAAACACATCCTCACTTGACACCACTCATATGTCTATGTTTAACACACACACACTTGAACACACATGCCCTCTTGCACACACATGTCTATTCATGCACACTCACATACTCTCATGTTTTCATTCACTAACACACACACTCTCATGCCTACACACACTCTTGCACTCTCTCACACACGCTTGGACACATACATGTGTCCCCCCTTCTCAATACATATGTATATATATGTATTGAGATATATATTAGGTATCCTATATATTGAGTGTGTTCTATTATATATATTAGATATATATGTATGTGTGGTATTGCGAAACCCAAAATTTTTGTTAATTAATATTAATATTTATTATTATTATTATATTTATTGTTAGTATTGAGCGTTAAAAATTATTTCAAAAATTATTAATTTGGTTTTTGGGTGCTGACCCAGACTCGAACCCAGACCCGAGCCCGAACCCAGACCCAATCCTATTTCTAAAAATTCTGAATTCTTATTTTTTAAAAAAATACATAGCTTTTGAGCTGGTCCACGAGGACCAGCACTCACCCTACTCTTCAACCCACGTTCACTCCCCTCCGTAACACTCTCCCCTTCAATCTCTCTTACCCACAAACCATTTCCAACACCACTCTCCTTATAACTCCCTAACTCCCCTCCTCTCCCACAGCAAAAGAACACCACCACCATCCACAACTTATCTCTCCAGAACCTTTCCAAAAGAGTAAAACCCCACCACCACCAAACTATTTCCCATCACCTCTCTCTCACAACATCCCTCGACCCCCTCCCTCTCGGCCACGAACCCCGGATCCCCGGCCGCCCGGACCTCCGGCCAACCCCGTCCGCTCCCCAGCCGCGTTCCCGAGCCTCTCCGGCGTCCGACCCCGACGCCGGCGCCCGCGGCCTCCTCCCATCAGCCCTCGCCGACTCCTCCGCCCGGCGGACCCCGACGTCGGTTTCCAGCGCTGTCCCAGCGCCCCGTCGCTGCCCCGGACCCCGATCCAGCTCTATTTCGCTGTTGCCGTGCTCGGCCAGTACCCCAGCGCTGACCCCGCGGGTGCCCGCTGATCTGGACAGCATTGTTCAGCGCTGTTCCGGGTTTTCGTTGATGTTCGGATCTCTATTTTTCTTCTTTTAATCATCTGAGAGCTCTAGCCGAGCAACCCGAGGTATAACCCCTGTCCCATTCTATTTTTCATACAGTCTATGATGAGATTGGTCCCCGATTCCCTCCCGGGAATTCGGTTCTTAGTGACGTCGTAGTTTCGGAACCTTTAGGAAGGTTCTGTTGATTGTTTGGTTTTTTCGGAACTTTTCGAAAATTGGATTTCTAGATAATTTGGGTTTTCGGAATATTTTGATATTGTGCTGTGACGATAAAGGTTGGATTCGGACTCCCGAATTCGTTTCGGGTCATTCTGAATAAATATTGGAAATGTTATGGTTATTTTTATGTATATATTTTGGGATTCCCTGGTTTGGGATTTGCAGGAAAATTATCGACATATTTCCCAGTTTTTGGGTTGACCAAAAATAGAGGAGATGCTGCCAAATTTTTCCGTAAATTCAATTATATTTTAAAAATGATTTCAAAATGGATTTCGAAATTTATTAAATATTTAGATTTTGGGCGACTACCGTATCGGTCAATGGGCCCCGGCTAAGTGCAAACGAAACCGGCTTCGCCCGGACGTTGAGGCATTAGCCTAGTTGACGATTGGACCATATCTGAGACTAGTTCCTATTTAATTTATTTTATTTATTTAATTATAATTAATTATAGAAAGTTTAGAACTAACGACCGTTTCTGTCTTATTTCAATTTATGTAAATAAATGTAATGGGCATAAGCCCAGCTGGTTGTTGGTTCTGTAACTGTAATTTGGTAGCGTAGGATTTTTGGTTATTTGCTGATTTTGCGAGTTTTTGTAGCATACGAATAAATTTAATAAAAGTTATTTTCATATAAAAATTAATAAAAATTTTCTCACCTAAAATCTACAAGTTCTAATATTAACTAATGATCATGTATTTCTCACTAAAATAAGAAATTTAGTTTTATATTTATAATTATGAAAATACAAAGTTTTAATCAAATTAAATTGATATCGACGAGTTTTCCAAAATACAAAATTTAAACGATCTTTTCCTCATTATAAATTCAACGCACCGATAATTGTGATTCTGTTCGTGTTTTGTTAATAAAGAATTAAAATTGATTAGGACACAATTAGAGATTTCAACTAGCGTAGTTAGATTGGTAATCCTGGTTCTGAGTCAATTTCTCGAATGTAGGAATTCGAGGACGATTCTGAATTCCCATCTCGAATTCTTCATCCTCTCCAGTCCGGTCTATTTTGAGGCAAGTATAGTTTGTGTTAGTTTACAGTTATTTTAATAATCATTTTATTGCAAGTTTAAACCACGATGCAAACACGAAACTCTCCCTGAGAGTACTAACTGCAACTACTGTAACTGATTGGGGACTGGGGGAATAGAGTAATGTTTATGACCACATCCAACTGTAACTTAGAACTGTATTAGCTTACCCCTCAAACACACGGGGATAAGCCGAATCGTATCAATATGATACAACTGTACATCCCAAGCCGGTCATATTCATTGCCTATTCAAATCACACTGTTTTACTGCTAGAAAACTGTTCATTTCTAAACTGTTTAAAAGTGCATGATTCTATTATTCATTTTAACTGTTTTAAATTAGCATGAATTGTACTTTGCTCCCTCCTCACTAGAGATATATTTTTAGGGGACATTGAGGATGCTGAGCTGTTATACAGCAGTTACTATAACCATGTTCTGTACCCTGTAGTGCTGCCAGAGTCCCCATTGGAGGACGTTGGGACTGAGCCGAGCTGATTAGATAGTTTCTCTTTTTCAGCATTGTTTTTTACTTTAAACTCTGTTATTTATTTCGGTACATTTTCCAGTTGTATTTCATTTCAAAGTTTAATAAAGTTTTATTTCCGAATTTGAGTTGTGACAAATATAGATAATGTTGTATGGTTACCTGCTAATGGAATAGCTTACTGCCGCCGTCTCAACAACGGTGCAGGCTGGGCATGATCCGGTTCGTCCCAATTATTTGGGATCGGATCGTGACATATTTTTAGTGGTGGCCCATGCAGGTCCAATACAACAACTTAGGAAAACATACCTAGAAATAATTAGAACATTGATTTGTCACAACATAGGTCCGAATTAATATAAATAAATATTTTTGTTTGATTATAGACTGGTAGGATACCTTGCTTATATTTGTACCCTAAACCTTCCAGATTATGACCAAGGAAAAGACCACCCCTGCTGGCTATGAGGTGTCATCATCTGAATACACCCCATCTCACCCAGCACGTTCAGACCCTTCACCGTTGCAGCTGACCGACCGTCCCCATCAATCTCCAGCACTCCGCGGCGCTTACGCCCCTACTTCTCAAGTGGCGAACCCTACACTTCCCCGGGCTGAGCCGCAGATCCCTGCGGTAGTGTCTGCACCAGCTGCCCCAGTGCCCGTGGATCCCACTGATCTAGTGGGCATGCCACGTGGAGTGCTCGAAGCCCAGAGAGCCCAAGCAGAAGCTCATCGAGAACAGACTGCAGCCCAAGCTGCAGCCCATCGCGAGCAGACCGCGATCATGAGAGAAGGCATGGAGAATGCCCATAATGTGGCTATGGCTGCCCTCGAAAGAGGAGGAACCACTTCATCGGAGCCACGACCTGCCAAGGTAAGCATAAATTAGGAGTTAAGATTTATATCATTTGAGGCCATTCTTTTGATTAGAGGCGTATTATTACATGAAGGTTGGAGATATAGAGAGCTTTAAGAAGCAAAGCCCTCGACCTTTCAAAGGAACCGAGGGTATCATCTACGCCGATGAATGGCTAGACAGCATGGAGCGTCTCTTGAGCGTCGCTCGACTCCTAGAGGACCTCAAGACTGAAGCAGTGGGACTCCAGCTACAAGATGTGGCGAGCACCTGGTATCGGAATGAACCCCGACTCCAGGACAAGCAGCTCGACTGGGACACCTTCAAGAGGCTGTTCCGCAGGAAGTTCTTCCCAACATCTGAGATGCGGGAGATGGAAAGGCAATTCCAAGACCTGAAGCAAGGGAATATGACGGTCAGCGAATATGCGACAGACTTCGGTCGACTTAGCCGCTTTGCCCAGAACCTGGTTGCTGACCCCAAGGATCGTGCTGAACGATTCAGGTATGGATTAAGAGAAGAGATTCGTACCCCTGTGATCGCAGGTGGCGCCAAGATATATAGAGAATCCAGGGTAACCAGAAGAGGCCCAACAACAACAACAGGCCTTCGCACCACCAGTAGCAGCACCATCAAACAAGGACAAATGACAGAGCGCCTCAGAAGCAGATCCCTGTCTGTGATTTTTGCAAAAGGCCAGGACATCAGTCGAACATATGCAGAAAGAGCTAGGACACTGCCTGGTCTGTGGGTCTGCCACCCACCAAGTGAGGGACTGCCCCTCATCAGTTCCCCGGACCGGAACAACTCAACAAAGAGCTCTCCTACCCACTCAGCAACAACGGTTCGGACAGCACCAGCAGAAGACCGGACGAGCTTTTGCCCTAGCAGCGAATGAGCAGGAACCAGAGCAGGAACCCACCGCTGATGTCATCACAGGTTCCATTTATGTGTTTTCACATCCTGCTCTAGCATTATTTGATTCGGGTGCATCACATAGTTTCATATCATCAGAGTTTATTTCTACACACCACCTAGATACGGGACTTAGCAAGGTGATTAGTAGAGTTATGACTGGTGGAGGTCCCATACCCATCACCGAGGCTTGTAACTGTCCCATCACTATCTCAGGCCATCAGTTCTTAACACCCTTACTAGTGATGCCCCTGCCCAACTATGATGTAGTCCTAGGGATGGACTGGTTAAGTGAACAGCATGCGCTGATAGATTATCACCGAGGATGTGTCATCTTCAGCCCACCAGGAGAACCGGAGTTTGAAATCTCTCGAGCTCCAGAAGATATGACGAGTGTTACCTACTCCTCAATCACCGAAGAACCCGGGCCTCCTTACCCTATCATTGCGGAATTCATGGACGTCTTTCCAGATAGTATTTCAGGATTGTCGCCGGATCGAGGTGTGGAATTCACCATCGATCTAGTACCCGGCTCTTCCCCTATTTCTCGGGGATGCTACAGAGTCAACCCCAAGGAGGCAAAGGAGATGAAGGATCAGATCGACGAGCTGAAGGCACAAGGATTTATCAGAGACGGGGCTTCACCCTGGGGAGCACCAGTTTTGTTCGTACCCAAGAAGGATGGAACCGTGTGGATGTGCATCGACTACCAGGCGTTGAACAACATCACCATCAAGAACAAGTACCCCCTGCCCCGGATCGACGACCTATTTGATCAACTGAGTGGAGCCAAGGTATTTTTAAAGATAGATCTCAGATCAGGCTACCACCAAATCAAGGTCAGGAAGGAGGATATTCCCAAGACGACATTGAACACCAAGTATGGGCAATTTGAATTCTTGGTCATGCCGTTTGGACTGACAAATGCTCCCGCAGTATTCATGAACCTCATGAACAAGGTTTTCCATGAATACCTGGATCAGTTTGTTGTCTTCATCGATGACATACTGATCTACTCAAAGACTGAGGAAGAGCATGAAGAGCACCTGAGGAAAGTGCTGAGTACCTTGAGGAAGGAGAAGCTCTATGGTAAGCTATCCAAATGTGAATTCTTTTTAGACAAAGTGGAATTTTTGGGTCATGTTGTCACAGGAAAGGAATTTCGGTGGATGATAGCTGCTATTGAGAAGTGGACTGCACCAAGCTAGGTTGCAGAGATCAGAAGCTTTTTGGATTTGGCTGGCTACTACCGGAAGTTTGTGAAGGATTTCTCCAAGATTGCTGAACCAATGACGAAGCTTACCAGGAAGAACGAGGAATTCATATGGTCTGAAGCTTGCCAGTCAGCCTTTGAGGAATTGAAGAAGAGGCTTACAACAGCGCCGATACTTGCGCTACCCGCAGGTACCGACGGTTTCTCAATCTATAGTGATGCTTCCGGTAAGGGATTGGGCTGCGTTCTTCAACAACACGGGAAAGTAATTGCTTATGCATCTCGGCAATTACGGACTCATGAGAAGAACTATCCCACATGATTTGGAGCTTGCAGTGGTGATTTTGCTTTGAAGCTATGGAAGCACTACCTATGGAGGAGAGTGAAAATATTTACAGACCACAAAAGTCTGAAATACGTTTTCACTCAGAAGGAGCTGAACATGAGACAGAGGCCATGGCTGGAGCTAATGAAGGATTTTGACATCAACTTGCAATAATCCGGGTAAGGCTAATGTTGTTGCAGATGCACTTAGTCGATACCCGATGGCTATGTTCTTGACCAAGGAGTGTCATTTGCTGGAGGACATGGAGAAGCTTGGATTAGAAATTGTACTGCCCGAGGAGATGAAGAAACTTGGAAGAGAAGCCATCGTAGCAGGAGCTGAGTCAACAATGATGCAGTTACAAGTGCGTTCAAGTCTGATGGACAGAGTCAAGAAGATACAATTCCAAGACGAGACGCTTTGCAAACTCAGAGATCAGGTGCTGGCAGGAACACTTGAAGGATTCTCAATCGCCAGCGACGGAGCACTGAAGAATGGTACGAGGCTGTGCGTACCAACTGGCGAACTGAGGAACGAGCTGATGCAAGAAGCGCACCAGTCGCAGTATTTTATACATCCTGGAGCCAACAAAATATACCGGGATATGCGCACAATAGTATGGTGGTACGAAATGAAGAAGGACATATCCAGGTATGTGGTTAGATATTTAATTTGTCAGCAAGTTAAAGCTAGCAGACAGAGACCAGCTGGACTATTGCAGCCGCTTGACATTCCGGAGTGAAAATGGGAGCACATAACGATAGATTTTGTATCGGGGCTGCCTCGATCCCAAGGAGGGAAGGATGCCATTTGGGTTATTTGGACCGACTGACGAAGTCAGCTCACTTTATCCCCTTCAAGGTTGGTCTATCCACCGAGAAGTTAGTAGCACTGTACATGCGGCACATCTACCGGATTCATAGAGTTCCGGTAAGTATCGTATCTGACAGAGATAGTAGATTTATCTCTCACTTTTGGAAGAGTTTGCATGACAGCTTGGGAACCCAACTGAAGTTCAGCACCTCCTACCACCCCCAGACTGACGGGCAATCAGAGAAACAATCCAGACGCTAGAAGATATGCTGAGATCCTGCGTCCTGGAATTTGGAGGGTCTTGGGAAGACCATTTGCACTTGGCAGAGTTGTCTTACAACAACAGCTACCAAGCTAGCATCGGTATGACACCGTTCGAGGCACTCTATGGACGTCGTTGCCGTACACCACTTGCTTGGGACGACGTCGAAGAACGAGTGTTGCTTGGACCCGAGATGGTGACCGAAGCAGCAGAGAAGGTGAGAATGATCAGAGACAAGCTAAGGATAGCCCAAGACAGACAGAAGCATTGGGCCGATAGCAGCAGACGGCCTTTGGAGTTTGAAGAAGACGACAGTGTGTTTGTGAAGATCTCTTCTACCAGAGGAACAATCTGTTTCGACAGAGCAGGAAAGTTAAGCCCCAGGTATATTGGTCCATTTGAAGTACTTAACAGGATTGGAGAAGTGGCTTATCGGGTGGCTCTACCCCCAAGTCTCGAAGGCATCCACAACGTCTTCCACGTCTCGCAGCTGAGATGCTACATCCCGGACCTGAACCATTTCTTCGACCATTCGGAGCTGGAGATTGGACCCAGCCTCACAGTGCCGGAGAAGCCAGTGGCGATATTGGACAGAGGCGAGAAGAGAACCAGGAACTCCGTGACGCCGATAGTCAGAGTGATGTGGCGGCACAACTAACCAGACGAGTCGACCTGGGAGCGAGAAGACCAGATGCGGGAGCAGTACCCGTACCTGTTTGAGACTTAAGGTAACCCCTAACCCTGTCTTTAATTTCGAGGACAAAATTTTCTAAGGAGGAAAGATTGTGAAACCCAAAATTTTTGTTAATTAATTATTAAATTATTATTATATTTATTGTTAGTATTATTTTTTAGTGTTAAAAATTATTTCAAAAATTATTAATTTGGTTTTTGGGTGCTGACCCAGACCCGAACCCAGACCCGAGCCCAAACCCAGACCCAATCATATTTCTAAAAATTCTGAATTCTTATTTTTATTAAAAAATACATAGCTTTTGAGCTGGTCCACGAGGCAGCACTCACCCTACTCTTCAACCCACGTTCACTCCCTTCCTTAACACTCTCCCCTTCAATCTCTCTCACCCACAAACCATTTCCAACCACTCTCCTTATAACTCCCTAACTCCCCTCCTCTCTCTCTCTCACAACATCCCTCGACCCCCTCCCTCTCGGCCACGAACCCCGGATCCCCGGCCGCCCGGACCTCCGGCCAACCCCGTCCGCTCCCCAGCCGCTCGTCCCCGAGCCTCTCCGGCGTCCGACCCCGACGCCGGCCCTTCCCGCCGGCCTCCTCCCAGCAGCCCTCGCCGACTCCTCCGCCCAGTGGACCCCGACGCCGGTTCCCAGCGCTGTCCAGCGCCCCGTCGCTGCCCCGACCCCGATCCAGCGCTATTTCCGCTGTTGCCGTGCTCCAGCACCCCAGCGCTGACCCCGCGGGTGCCCTGCTATCTGGACAGCATTGTTCAGCGCTGTTCCGGGTTTTCGTTGCTGTTCGGATCTCTATTTTTCTTCTTTTAATCATCTGAGAGCTCTAGCCGAGCAACCCGAGGTATAACCCATGTCCCGTTCTATTTTTATACAGTCTATGATGAGATTGGTCCCCGATTCCCTCCAATTCGGTTCTTAGCGATGTCGTAGTTTCGGAACCTTTGGGATGGTTCTGTTGTTTGTTTTTTTCCGGAACTTTTCGGAAATTGGATTTCTAGATAATTTGGGTTTTCGGAATATTTTGATATTGTGCTATGACGATTCTGGTTGGATTCGGACTCCCGAATTCGTTTCGGGTCATTCCGAATAAATATTGGAAATGTTATGGTTATTTTATGTGTATATATTTTGGGATTCTGGTTTGGGATTTGCAGAAAAATTATCGACATATTTCCCAGTTTTTGGGTTGACCAAAAACAGAGGAGATGCTGCCGAATTTTTCGTAAATTCAATTATATTTTAAAAATGATCAAAATGGATTTCGAATTTTTTAAATATTTGGATTTTGGGCGACGACCGTATCGGTCAATGGGCCCCGGCTAAGTGCAAACGAAACCGGCTTCGCCTGGACGTTGAGGCATTAGTCTAGTTGACGATTGGACCATATCTGAGACTAGTTCCTATTGAATTTATTTTATTTATTTAATTAAATTAATTATAGAAAGTTTAGAACTAACGACCGTTTCTGTCTTATTTCAATTTATGTAAATAAATTATAATGGGCATAAGCCCAGCTGGTTGTTGGTTCTGTAACTGTAATTTGGTAGCGTAGGATTTTTGGTTATTTGCTGATTTTGCGAGTTTTTGTAGCATACGAATAAATTTAATAAAAGTTATTTTCATATAAAAATTAATAAATTTTTTCACCTAAAATCTACAAGTTTTAATATTAACTAACGATCATATATTTCTCACTAAAATAAGAAATTTAGTTTTATATTTATAATTATGAAAATACAAAATTTTAATCAAATTAAATTGATATCGACGAGTTTTCCAAAATATAAAATTTAAACGATCTTTCTCGTTATAAATTCAACGCACCGATAATCGTGATTCTGTTCGTGTTTTGTTAATAAAGAATTAAAATTGATTAGGACACAATTAGAGATTTCAACTAGTGTAGTTAGATTGGTAACCCTGGTTCTGAGTCAATTTCTCGAATGTAGGAATTCGAGGACGATTCTGAATTCCCATCTCGAAGTCTTCATCCTCTCCAGTCCAGTCTATTTTGAGGCAAGTATAGTTTGTGTTAGTTTACAGTTATTTTAATAATCGTTTTATTACAAGTTTAAACCACGATGCAAACACGAAACTCTCCTAGAGAGTACTGACTGCAACTACTGTAACTGATTGAGACTGGGGGAATAGAGTAATGTTTATGACCACATCCAACTGTAACTTAGAACTGTATTAGCTTACCCCTCATACACACGGGGATAAGCCGAATCGTATCAATAGGATACAACTGTACATCCCAAGCCGGTCATATTCATTGCCTATTCAAATCACACTATTTTATGCTAGAAAACTGTTCATTTCTAAACTGTTTAAAAGTGCATATTCTTATTCATTTTAACTGTTTTAAATTAGCATGAATACTTTGCTCCCTCTGACTGGAGATATATTTTTAGGGACAAGAGGATGCTGAGCTGTTATACAGCAGTTACTACGACCATGTTCTGTACCCTGTAGTGCTGCCAGAGTCCCCATTGGAGGACGTTGGGACTGAGGCCGATGAGCCCTGATTAGATAGTTTCTCTTTTTCAGCATTGTTGTTTACTTTAAACTCTGTTATTATTTCGGTACATTTTCCAGTTGTATTTCATTTCAAAGTTTAATAAAGTTTTATTTCCGAATTTGAGTTATGACAAATATAGATGATGTTGTATGGTTACCTGCTAATGGAACAACTACTGCCGCCGTCTCAACAACGGTGCAAGCTGGGCATGATCCGGTTCGACCCAATTATTTGGGATCGATCGTGACAGGTATACACATAGGAGCCTATATGTTAATATGTGTATTCTATATTAGATTGTGTAGTATAGCAATATGTGTATTATATTTTAGAGATAAATATTGTCATGTGTGTATGTGTTATGGTTTGGTTCATAGGCATGATATAGCCTATGGCCTATGAGTGTGTCTGCTTGCCTAGTGAGTCTAGATTAGACTTGTGTAGCCTTGTCAGACCTAGAATAGACTAGTATAGACTTGTTGACTTAGGTTTGACTTGGTTGACCTAGTTTGACTTCTAGAGTTGACCAGAGTTGACCAAAAGTTGACTTTGGCATAGATTGACCTAGATTCATGTAGAATGCATTGTAGTACATCTTATTACCATTCTGGACTTGTTCTGACTTGTGCTGTTCTAATAGGAGCCAAACCCACTCCTCGAACAGTACTTTACCTTGGATATCAGATAGCAGGCGAGTACATTCTCTGATCTTTTGATACCTGTCTGGACTATATTCTTGCTCTAGATTACTCTACTTGATGCTGACACGTATCTTCACGGATTAGTACTATATGGATCCTTTCCTGAGATGTTATCCCTCTACGGGTGCATCGATATTTCATGTTCATGTACTTTATCATGTACATCAGGTACTCCTTGTACTCGTACTAGTTCATAATTTACATGTTCTCATGTGCTTTCACGTACTTTATGTGCCTCATGTACTACTCATTACATGAGTTCACGTATCTTTAGCTGTATTCATGTGCCAATAACGTAACTTGAATGGATCCTTGTGTATTGATTGGGACGGGGTGAGTAGAATTGGTTATGTGAACACTATCCCCAGTAGGTATTCATGTGCTTCTTAGTTGTATTCATGTGCTCCTAAGTCGTTTACATAACCATATTGTACTCTAAATCACGTAGCCACTTTCAGTCTTTACTATCATGTATTTACTTTCAGTTATAAATATCTCCTGTTTTCCTGTACTTTTTTTTCAGCACTTCCTGTATTTTACTCTATTGCATGATTTATATTCCTAACCTGTTATGAACTGTTTTGAGAGATATGTGCTCGTTCCCGTCCTGATTGGACCTGTTGACAATTTTACAGAGGACGAGGAGGAGGCCTGCTTAGATACTTTCTATGGGACAGCCTTAGAGGACACTTGCGATCCGACTTCAGTCGGATCCCTTAGCAGTAGAGACTGTTGCTCCATATATGTCTTTATCTTATTTTATTGTATTGGAGATTTAGTTGTATATATTTGGATCTGTATTATGTCTGGATGTTAGTGGAGTTTATCATAGACACTTAGTATCTCTCTATTATATTTTCCGTGGTTTTGGATCTTGCATCTTTTATATCATTCTATTTTATCGTATTCTACCTTAGCTGTGATTGAGATATATTCTGTTATGTCACCCCATTCGGGAAGTATAACTGTTATTACCTTAAACTGTTAGATGTTGTGACATAGGACAACGTTCTACCGTCGACACTACGGCGTAGGCTGGACGTACCCACGTCTCGTGCCTTACTCTAGGATGCGGTCGTGACAATAAACTAAAGGATGATCCACAAGGAGCCATGGTGAAGCACAAAGCGCGCCTTGTTGCAAAAGGGTACGTGCAAAAGAAAGGAGTGGACTTCGAAGAAGTGTTTGTGCCGGTTACGAGACTTGAGACAGTAAGGCTGCTCATTGCCTTAGCTGCACAAGAAGGTTTGGAGATGCATCATACGGACATCAAATCGACGTTCCTCAACGGCGAACTTTGTGAAGAGGTATACATATCTCACCAGTTACATATCTTGACAAAATCACTTGGACGACTAAAGTTCCTTGAGATGCGCGAGAGAAGATCCCAGTGCAGAAGGTGAAGCATTGATGCAACAAGATTAAGGAACTGTTTGTTGGAGATAATCTTGTTTTTTTTTTAATTCTGTTTTGGTTGTTAGATGGCTAAATTGTTTTTATATTATTGTTAGGTTGATAAGTTGTTTAGATGCTTAAGTTATTTTTATATTGTTGTTAGGTTGATAAGTTATTTGTTTAAAACAACTTTGATTCTAGTTTCTCTCTTTGTTAACTTAGATGTTTAGCTATATATACAGCTATATCATTTCATTCAATAAAACAATCAAGTCTATTCATTCGTCCAAAAAAAGCTATATCATTTCATTCAATAAAACAATCAAGTCTATTCATTCTTCCAAAAAAAAAAAAAATGAAAAACCGGTATTCTGTTCTCTTTATTGGACTGATTACTACACAGTCGATGTACACTCAATATGAGAATAATTATACTATTTAGCTCCCAAAAAATAACTAACAATTACCAAATATTATTTAGATATGTCATTCTACCATTAGATAGAATTACCATTTTACATCTGAATGATTTCTCCGGTGTGACATAAAAAACAATTATACTATTTAACTCCCAAATATTTCAATAATGCCATTTTTTATTTTGTGACATCTGACATGACAGATAACATAACAGCTGACATACAAATTTTAATCCAAAAAATTAATTACCCAAAATTTTTTAATATTAATATTAATATTAATATTAATGTTAATATTAATGTTAAGGTTAATTTAATATTAATTATGTTAATTTAATGTTAATTTATTAACTTAATATTAATATGTCAGCAACCATAATATCACCTAAATTTTTTGGGAGCTAAATAACATTTTTTGCATAAAAATTCCAAAAAACTGTGAACATTTTATTAGAACCAACAAAACTAACATTTACTAGTTACTAGTAATTTAGTGAAGCAATCTTCATTAACCGTTAAAAGCACCACATAACACACTATAGTAAGATACTAAACTGCGAAGCAAAAACATCACAACCAACATAACAGCACACTTTCTACCAATTCTCGAGCATAACACACATCTAGCCCAACTATGCTTGCTTCTTCATTTCCACTTCTTCCACCCGACTTCCTACTTGCACCCCGACCTGGTCCTCTGCCTCCACCGCAGGCGGAGTGCGGCCCCCACTAACCCTCCCCGCGCCGAGAAAAGAAGTGACCGCCCCCTTGATCTTATCCACCACCCCTACCCCTTCCCCACTGCCCGGCGCCGCTGTCTCGGCCGCCTCCTGCTTCTTGGCATGCATTGCGTCCGATATGACCTCGGACAACGCCCTGTCCTCGTCCCCCGGCCTCAGCTTATCCAACAAGTAGCCCTTCATCCCCGCCCCAGTTCCTGTCGCCTTGGGGATCTCCGCAGTGCCGGCAGGTCCGGTTTGGGACTGCACCTTCCCCATCACCGCCGTTCCAGCTTCCGATACCATGTTGTATACCGTCGTGGCGGCGGACGCCGCTGCGTCTTTGGCGGCTGTCGCAGTGGATGTGAGCTTTTGGGTGTAGGTCGGGGCCTTCTCGTCAACTTGGTCGGTTTCTTTGGGTTCGTCATCCATGCCGTGGGGAAGACTCTCGGGAGAGATCTGGCCTTGTGCGCCGGTGGGAGGCGACTGAAGAGCCTCTTTTTCCCCTTTTTCGACCTGGGGTTCGCCAGAGACGGACATGTTTTGGAAGGAATGGATGATTGGAGACTCTCCGACAACTTCGCTGCCTGTATTCATATATACGCTTAGGTTTGGAATTAGTTGGTATTTACTTTAACAGCGCTGCTAGCTGGCCCTCCCATTGGCCATTGGGAGATCAACCAGCATGAGACCCATGCCTACGTGCGGGGAGGGGACAATAGGTTTCGGCCACCTGTCATGAGGTCTGGCCAGATAGTGTTTTCCATATTTTAATTACGGGGCTGCTATTTGGCCCGCGGGCGGGCCAGCCCGCCCGTCACGTGGCCCTCCCCCATTGGCCGGTCAACGGCGTGGGCCCCATGCTAACAGGGGGAAGGCCAATGGAGGAGTGCCACGCAGGCGGGCGGACTGGCACGCCTGCGGGCAACAAAGCATTTCCGTTTTAATTAACCTTAATATACTTGCTAAACAATTCGGAAGGCCGTGGAAAGCAGCACGGACTGGCAGTAAAGACGTGTAGGTGTATGGTTGTAATAAAAAAAAAAAAACATTTCCATGACCAAAATACTAATATCCGAGTATTTGGCACCCAAAATCTAATTAAACGGGGGCCTGCCGGCAAAATGTCATTTTTCTTAACCTAAACTAGAAAAAAGAAGTCTAACATAGAAAACCTGGACTACCTGTAGATGAAGAGAGCAGTTTGGTCTGATCACTAGGGGCAGATGTTCTCGTCCTGCTATCAGGTGCAGCCGGGTCCTCCTCGGTTCGACCGAGGACCGTCCCGAGCGCCACACTCTCCTGTCCTCGATTCTCGTGGCCTCGATTCACATGATCATCAGCATGGCGCGTTCCTATTTGTGTAACCAACACCGCAGCTGCACTCTCGTACACTTGATATACATATACATCGACCATAAATTAACAAGTATATCTTTTCGATTATAGGCAAGACTAGCTAGAGAAGTGACTTACTTGGAGCACCGTGGACCTCAGGATCCGTTTCCATTTCTTCAACCTCGACGTCGTCCTCGTCTTCGTACTCCTCTTCGCTGGCTGTGTGTTCGTCGTGATCGTGGTCGTGGCCGTGCGCCTTCTTGCTGATGGTGTTCTTGATCTTCTTCACCTTGTCCTTCACCTTCTTCAGAACCGGCTTCTTCTCGTGGTGATGCTCTTCTTCACCTTCGAAACCTAATTCAACAGTATTTATTAGAACCATATATATATATATATATATATATATATATATATATAAAACAAACATGGTGCATTCTCCACCATGGTCAGCTACGATCGTCCCGCTAGAAAGAAAAAAAGAGAGGAGAGAGAGAGAGTAAAGACTAAAGAATAGTCACTAACCAATCCCATGGGGACGTTCTGGTCGAATCTGGCCATAAGCATGGGTACCATAAGGATCCATTGATGTGAACAAGAATTGGTGTTGTACGTACGTAGTAGCAAAATAGTAGAACTTTTGGAGAACAACTTTCCTTTTCTTGTAGTGGAAAGAGAGGAGAGGACGGTTTATAGTAGAGAGGAGAAGGGATAAGTTTGGGAAGAGGGACTGCCACGTGTGCATGAACGTGAAAGTTTGCGAAGGAGGAGGCTTCCATAATTTTGACACGTAGTACGTAAGAGAGGACACGTACCCTTTACAAGCGGATGGGTGGGTGGAGGGGGAGACTCACCTGTCAAACGGGTCGATCGGGTGTGGGTGGGAACCTAACCCGACCCAATGTCGTTGGGCTTTCATCTTTCCGTCCAAACATGACCGGATGTATTCATTTCAT
Source organism: Iris pallida (assembly GCA_029216955.1). Lineage (NCBI taxonomy): Eukaryota > Viridiplantae > Streptophyta > Magnoliopsida > Asparagales > Iridaceae > Iris > Iris pallida. Next base: position 3,668,003 of record JANAVB010011800.1, read on the forward strand.
TAGGGCTAGTTTGGATTCAGGTTTAGGCCCAGTGTTTGCTCCAACGTACATTTTTTTCGTTTACTTGCGAATTAATGGATGTTAGGTCCAAATGAGCGGATGCATTCGAGTGGGGACATTGAGGGCTGGCCAAATAGTTATTCTATATCACGATTGACTTCAAAATGCAGCTCAAGTGAAAAGTAAGCACAATCTAAGCTAACTTAAAGTAACCACATGATGCGATGCGTTGGGTATCCATCATCGATTCAAAGAGATAGGAGAAGTCTGGAACGTTTTGGAACAATAGCGAGGTCAGACGAAGACGACAGAGCGATCAGAAGAAGTCGATCGGTGATGATTTCAGCAAAGAGCATTTCAACCGTTGTGTAGTCAACATATCGATACATACCGCTCTTCAGGTTCTCTAAATTCGGTTTTTCTCGAGCGTAGCTAAACTGGTATATACCAGTGAAAGTATACCGGTTCTAAACAGTTCGGTTATATAAGAAGATTTTGGGCAGATTTTGACAAAAACCAACGGATAATATGTTGGGTTAACTTAGGGATTAAGTTAGAGTTTCTTAATCCCTATATTAAAAGAGGTTAAGAAGATTCTCTTTTCATATGTTCTTCTAGAATTCAAGGAGACAACCACCACCTCTACAATATCCGTACTTTCGTAGAATCTTGCTCTTCAAGATATGAGGAGATTTTGATCAGAGTGTCGCTATACGATGGGCAACCATTATTCGGCAAGAATTTGTGCGGGTAATTTTATGTCATTGTATTTTTGTTCGCTTAATTTCTTGAGAAGTTATAGGAGTCAACACTTACAAAAAAATGAGTTCAGTTAATATTTTTATTTAATTGCTTGTACCTATTGCCTATAGGCACAAAACATTCCTTGTTGATCTTTCTTGGCTCTCGCGTAGTATGTTCAAGGTTCGTTACTTTCATTGTGGATTTTGGTGGTCGATTATTGCGACATCCGTTTCGTGCCTTTAGATCCCAATAAATTTTGTATTAGAGCTCTCAATTCAAGAGGAGAAATATAGAGACGGCCATTGACTACGAAGAATATTAGCTTGTGTATTATTACCCTTACAGCTTACAGGGGAGAACTTGGCGATCTAGAAGCCAAGATCACGACCCGCCGTCTCGCTCCAGTCACAAAATACGAAGGATTAGGATACGTAAACATGCCAGCTACGTATTTAACCAGACTATAGTCCGATTCAAATATGTATAAGTTGTGTAAATCAGAACACGTGTCCATATAATCATAATAACATCCACAAAACTAACTAAACTACTATAAAAATAAATGAAAAATAACTGCTAAAGATATAATGAGAAGGCGTCATCAATCGATACCTGAAGATCCCGAAGATGTAGCTCCCACTATGTCTATGTCAAATTTCACCAATAACCTGGAGAGATCAGTAGGTCCTCAGAAGGGACGTAGCAAGATATTTAAAAATATGCCAAATATAGTAGTGAGAACATGCATAAAGAAAATGACGGAAATATGGCACTCTACTTCTAAACAAACTACATGAAACGCAACATCGAGAACAATGTTCAACATTTGGACTAATAGATACAGGTACCATCACAACCGTAACTCACCCGAAACTAACGGCCAACAGAACAAATCACAATCGCATCTCCTCCGAGAATAATGACCAACATAATATCACAATTGTAGCACGAAACTAACGGCCAACAGAATTATCAACACAACCGAAGCTCATCCGAACTATCGACCAACATAATACTATCATATTGCCCGCGTGCCTAATGACTGTCCTCTCTGTCTCAATGAACTATACGGATGTCCAGCTAGGTCAACTCAAGTCAAGTCATGTCAATCAGTCAATCCAGGTTAAGTCAATCAATCCAGGCCAGGTCAACTCAATAGAATAGAGTCAAAGGACTAGCAATACTGACAAGATATTCACAAAAAATAAACGACGACACATAAAGAACAAGTAAGATACGTGCATGTAAAACAAGAGAATAACAATGACATGAACATAAGCAACATGTAATCAAATATGACTGAAAAAATAATAATATAGAAAATGCATGAAATACTTAACAGTGGGCAAGATATACTTGTTTAGAGTTTTGTCCAATCTATGCTGAGATAGCGGTACCAATTAAGTCTAACGAAACTATCCATGAACCAATGAACCATACTCCATGCAGACATCTATCAACCCAAATCACAAACAAATATATATTACACACTAAAAATACAAATGACTTAACAATTCCTACCTAGAGACTTGGGTCATTCTAAGTCGCATATCACCCATGATATCTAAACCATTTATTAATCATACCATCTAGAACTAGGTCACACTAGTCTCTATAATCATTATTTATTTCTTATATATACTACAAGTTCTAGGTTTAAAGTATTAAATTTGTATCTCATAATTCGTACCACGAAACCTACGACACGTAAATCGAGACAAGATGATCAACCACAAGATTAACAATCTTACCTTGGTGATCCACACGATCACTTTGTCAATTTTAGTAATGAGAGATAATTGGAATCGACTGATCTTAGTTTCGATGCACAAATTCTAAAATATGAACATAATAAGAATTAATTATAATTAATGGAGATACATAAAAAAAATTCTAACAGACGTTGTCAGATGATGAATAACATCACCAACATGTCCAGAATGGTCAAATTAGCTAGGACATCCTACCCATAAGTACTGTAACCTCCGTAATTCGAATTTTTGGATTTTTCTGTTTTCCAAAAATTTTTTGGATCTTGAAAAAAATGTGAATTTTAAATAAGAAAAATATTTTTGAATCGTAATATACTATCGATATATTGATGGAACCTTGATTTGAGAAAAACTATGTTTTATCCTAAATTATTTCTTGCCCACATTTTGAAATTTCATAAGTTATAAATCATTTATTTATAAAGAAAATATTTGTTAAATTAGATATATATATATATATATATATATATATATATATATATATATATATATATATATATATATATATATATATATATATATAAACTAATATAATTATTAGTTTAACTACTGTTAGCAGTTAGCATTATAGCATTATAGTTAGCTGTTAGTGTTTTCCAATATTTTTACTACCTATTACATTTACATTTATTTTAGGGTTTCCCCTCCTACACTATATAAATAGGCACACTTTCCAAACTTTCACACAAATATTCTAAGCCCTATCCATTGTAGCCGCTAGGAAGTTTTTCCCACAGCCTCATGCTTTCCTCTTCCTCCCACCTTTGGCTTTATTCCCAACACCCCTCGGCCACCACCATAGTCGACCAGCCCAGCCATTCATCACCATCCTCCCAACACCACGACATCACCATAAGAGCCAGAACGCCATTGCCACTCCTGACCCCTTGTCCCGACTCCTCCACACAACCCATCTCGACCGTCGTCTCCACGAACGCCACACCAGCATCCCAATATTCTTCCCCACCTCACATCAACCACAATCACATCTCCGGCCGACATTATCACCATCATTGCATACACCATCGCCATCAAGCAATCACCACTCCGTCGTCGATTGCTGCAACCCAACCACCACGTTCACCATGTCACCGCCACCCCATGGCATCACAACCACAAACATCGACCACCATATCGACGTCACCTCCCTCTCCAGTCATCACCAAACAAGAGAGAGAGAGGGCCATACCTCATTCGACCTAGCGGTCGACCACCCGCCGACGAAATCTGCACACTGCCAGTGGAGCTGCCCAGCTCTTGGCACCTACGCCATCCGACCCAACACCATTGTGCTATTCCTTGCCTCCATCCTGGCCGACGATCGAGCCTTTCCGGCTCTACTCCTCCTAGAGTCGCCACTCCCGTCTCTGGCGTGACCCTGTGCGGCCAGCCGTCGCGAACGTCGGCCTGATCTGGCGCGACCCCACCATCGCGAATGCCGGCCAGATCTGGCACGACCTCGCCGCTGACCGTTCCCCTCCGTGCGTCGCCCGGTGTCGGAGTTCCCCTGTTGTTCGCCTGGTGCCTCCGCCTGAGTCGCACGCCGGCGACCGTCCCCTGGTGAGAATCGACCCCCCTTCTTCCTCCTCGTTCCCCTTTCTCTTATTCGTTAGGGATTTGGAATAATTATCGGAAGAAGTCGAGCCCAGAGCTTCTCTCTCTTAAATTTTAGGGAAATTTTCCCTCTTTAGTTATGGAGCGTAGCATCGTACCTATTCCGTGTCGACATGTTCGTGTCATGCACGTCGACTCCAATCGAATTGAGACGAGTATATTCTCTGATAGTTTTTATTGCTTTGATATCTACTATATTCGATTTAGTTGTAGTATTTTACTTGATTCTCGATACGAGGATACACAGACTAGTATACGTTGGATCCCATCAAGAGATGTTATTTCGGGTTTACCTGGTATATGGGTACCTTGTTCGTTCTTGTTTCCTGTACATGTATAGACATCGATTTGGGAGTGGGCTAGTCCTCTGCTCTTTGAATCCCGTGTCATGATGTGTCATGGTTGGATCCATTATACTACTCGTGGATGGGAAGTTATTAGAGGTCATGTGATCAATACCCCACCTGTTACTACTTGTGCATAGCTTCACCCTCACACACGTAGGGTGTAGCATGACCTGTTACTACTTGTGCATAGCTTTCCATTTTGGCCGGCCTGATCTTCAGGTTTACCTGTGTTTGTTCTTGTGTATAGCCGGTCAAATGGAAGAGCCTAATCTAGACCCAAGCTGTAGAAGTATAGAATTTCAAGCGCATCTAAAAGCCAGAGGTCCTATATGCCCTAACTCTCATGCGCTAAAAATCAACATGTGCCAGGAAAGTAGAACACTTGGCACATCAAAAAAATAGCAAAGAGATATGAAAATAGGTTTTTATTCCATATAAAAGTCGGTTACATGTCTAAAACTCTTTTACAAAGGAAAATTCTTTTACAAAGAGAAAAAAATCCTAAAAGCTACAGCCAGGCGCATCACTTGTCACGTGCATCAATTGAAGTGTTATTGCCAAGTGCATCACTTATTAGGCACATCATTTTGAGGCCTCATCCAGGCGCATTATCCCATCATATTAGCATAGGCGCAACCCCGTGTATAGTTAGAGTAAATTACTTTCTCGCCAATGTGCGGGCACTCAAGCAGGAGGAGTGGCTTTTCTAGCCTAACAAAAATTGGGACACGACCGTCCCGATCTTTGGATGCAACAGACACCTTCAGCCTGTGTCGGGATACGACGATCCCGATATTAGGATGCAATAGGCACTTTCACATGCTTATACGAAAATAGGGCAGATGGTGAATAAACCAACTCAGCACATCTTCGTCTTCAGAAGGAGCTCGTCGTTAAAGCTTCTGCGAAGCGGGGATCAACAACTCGCTAAGGCAGGGGACCAATCGAGTTCGTCTCCGTGAGAGAAATCCAAGTGGAACAAGTAATCTTCACAAAGCTATTTGTAGGCCGGGGCAACCCTCGCCCATGCGCAAAATGGCAGCCTTCTTATATTCTGTGCACGAAATTTTTATTAATGACGATAAATCTGCCTCTTCGTGTTCAGCCAAGTCAAAACAGCCATTAACGCTTCAAAAAACTCAACAGACTGAACAATGCGGCTGCGCCATGTGGCAGATGTGCCATCAGCACCATGTGCTCTGTACCGATGGGATATCGACCAATGCGCCTAGCATGGCACGAGCTGATGCGTCCATTAGAACTTGTCACCCATCAAGAATTTAATGCTACATGGCAGAGTTGGTAGCACATTCTCCAAAGAATGACCAATTGGTAGCTTATTACAAGAAACGAAGCACCGCTGACGTCAACATCATATTTGCCTTTTTTATTGGCTACAGATGTCCTTGCCATGTGGCCGACCGATCATTCGCATGCGCCCCCGTTGCCATGCGCCTAAAAGTCCGCATGCGCCTTAAAGTCATGTGCCCCCAACTCGCTCCTAATTCTAAAAGACAGAAGCTACGTCTTTGTATACGCCTCCACAGCCATGTGTCCAAAACTCAGCCAGCGCCTCAGAAGCCATGCACCTAGACTGGTCTATCATAGACCAAGTCGCCGTCTATGTGCCTAATCCTAGGCGCATCCTGATAGATCATCTTCCACAAAATTAGAGATCTTTGAGTCACATACATGCACCACATGTATTCTGACTCAGTTCTGCTCAAGAATGGGTGCTAACCACCCAAGATCTTAGCAATAATTGAATCTCCAAAACTGCCACGTGTCAGGTCCACCGCAGCCCAATAGAGCAGTTCAACAGATTTGGCTTCAACTTAGGGCGCATCATCCATGCGCCCCACAACATCAGCAACGTGTCATTTCCACGTACAGGCGCATCCTACATATACGGACATGAGCAGACCAGTCTGCTGCATATAAATAGAAGGATCATTCTGTCATCTACGGAGGGATCATCATATCTACATACAGAGACAAGAAGAAATATGTAACATCTGCTTTTCCTCCAAATGCTCTGGCATCTAGAGTAGCCCAGACCTTCAGAGAATTCAAGATCGTCGTCAGATCGTCAACGGAGTCAATACATTACTAATCGCTCTACCGATACTGTTCCCAGATAAAAACAAAAGTGTTCTTCTAGGACTATGTCTAAGTTCTACATTATATACTATTCTATTTGTAATTAAAATACAAAGTTTTATCAATCAAAAAAACCTTGTCTCATTTTTGATGGCAAACATGTTGGCGACTCTGCTGGGGACTTCTTTATCTTCTGACGAGAAAGTTATGTCGCAATCTGATGACACCAAGCTTGGCTCCTCATACAAGACACTCGTGGTGCATCTCAATCAACATGCGTATGAGGAGTTCATCTCTGACGGCAGCGCAAGTCCTTCGAAGTAGCTGCCAAAGCCGAAGAAGACTCGTAAAGTCTAGGTGCACAAAGGCAATGCGCCGAGCACCAGTGCTGAAGGGGATACGCCACCGCAGCCCACCCTTCCTGTTAACATTTTCAGCAAGTAAGGTGTGCCCACTAGTACAGCATATCTGTCTGGAAAATGCAGTATTGACTGCATTCTCCAACTGTGCTCTTTCCAGTCGACGAAATAAAGGCGCATCCAGCTTCCCATGTATGAACTCTGGCATGCAGGAGAGGGCCTCTGTCTTTGACAGAATCACTCGGTGTCGTGGCGAGGATGAGTTGGATTCTGAGTACTATGTGCCTTCGCGGGCTGATACGAAGAAATCGAAAGCAGCACAGGCCATGCGTTCCAAATGTGCTACCCCTGTAGTGAACTAGAGATGAGCGCTCAAAATCATGTATGCTACTGATGGTAAACTATACAGAGTCGACTCGGGTGAATTTTTACCAGATATGAGCTGACTCTCAAAGTCTTCATTCGTTTGGGCACATCTTCTGCGTTTGGAACCAAGTCGTGCGAGGCAAAACTTGTAACTTTGAACCCATGCGCCCACGTGGGTTATGCGTATGAAGTGGGTTCAAGTCGCAATACATGTTGCTCCCCCACCAATGATCTGGGCATATCTCATACGCTGGAACTGGATCAGGGGGTGCAGCAATCACATGACTACCCCGGTAGTTGGTCTCGCCATGCGTCTGAAAGGGGTGTAAAAGTGAAACTCTCCCCTCATGATTTGTGTAATGTGATTACTCACAAACGCAGATCAGAAGAGCTGACCATTAAGCACGATGCGCCCCTTGCGGGGACACTTGTGCCATAGTCACCATTAATTGCTGTTGTTGCAAAACAACGGCTCCATTATCCAGGCAGTCTGTGTTCCAGCGACTGCAATCTATTGCACCCATCCGACGTCGTCTCGGAAAGAAGGTGCCAATTAAAGATGAGTCAGAGCCTAAGGTCGCTTCTTGCCATGTTGTCTCCAACTCCCACTCATCAGGGAGAAAGGTAACTACCAACTCCTTGACCTCAGCAACGTCGTCCAAGAGTCAGTCGAGGAAGAGTAAAACGATGGTCCCGTCCTCAGGGGTGTTTGAGAGCACCCGGTCAAGTAAGAAAGTTCCAGTGGAAGCATTAGCTGGGAGTGATCAAACTCCTACTATCCATAACAACCCACTCGAAGATGAGGATGTCTTCCAATGAACCAACCCTGACATTGAGGGGGGTAGCCAGGATGAGGCCTCAGAAGAAGAGGCTCTTCCACTGGAAAGTGAGGTCGAAAGCGAAGCGTCGACCGATCCATCCACCTCCACCCATGTCATGCCAGTCTACATAGCAGGGGTAGTGATGGAGGAGAGCCAGACATTCCGGCTTTGGACATCGTACAGTACATGGACACCTTGGAGAGGGGCCTCAAAACTCTCTCTGCCTCCATACAAACCTTGACCCAAACAGTGTTTGAGATTTGGACCACTCTGGCATCTCCACCAGTAGCAAGAGAACCTGTCTTCACCAGTCCCGACCCAGGGGCCAATGGAGAATCGAGTATACCCCCTCAATGGGTATCTTCGGGTGCAGATCATCACGCCGTACCTCGGACGTTGGCTCCTTCAAATACCCAGCTTCATGTCGTAGCACCTTCGTCTGCTTCCAGCTCTACAGAGGATTTGGTCGAGATGATCAGAGATCTGCGCGAGTGCTTCGAGGCACGAAATAGGCAGGAAGAACGTTAGAAGATGGGAATCCCACAACCTTACCCCCTCGAGTGGAATAAAGTTGATTACCCTCCTAAGTATAAACCATAAACATTAACGCCATATGATGGGAAGGATTCTCCTCGTCGGTGTCTGACCTACATCCAGTCTCAAACGGGACATCTTCCGAAGGAAGACGCCCTACTCACCAGCCTATTCATCGGGGCATTGAAGGGAGTCGCCTACAACTGGCAATGCAGTCTCCCCGACAACTCCATATCATCCTTTAACGACTTGACACTCCTCTTCCTCGATCGATTCTATGATGGAGGGAGAGATATGACCATGTCATCCCTCAGAGAAGTACATCAGACAGAGAAGGAGACTGTTCGAGCCTTTAACGAGCATTTTTGACAAGCATGCCTAAGGTTGCCTCAGGGTATGCTAGAACATGCACTCATCGATTCTTACAGCATAAACATAATCCCTGCAATCAAGCTCTTGGTCAACTCCGCTCAACCTCCCGATTGGAGTTCGTTGAGAAGAAGGCACGTAATGCTTGCCTTCTGGGGGTTAACTTCTCTGCCTTTGACGACAAAAGGAAACGGCCTGCTACTAGCAACAGTGGGCACGAGACAAAAGGGAAGCAGGCATTGACTGTCAACGCTTCAAAGAGCGCACAGGGGCCCTCTCAAAAGTCTCTACCTACATCGAGGTCGTAGGAGGTCTACCCCTTCAATGACGAGGACACCTTACAACTCTTCGTGATGCTGAAATAGAGCGACAAGATCAAGTTGTCTGATCCTAAGTGTACTGACGAGGTAAGCAGCGTAAGCGACCCGAGGTACTATCACTACCATCGGTTCGTTGGACATCCAACTCAAGGCTGCTACATCCTCAAGAACTACATACAACACATGATCAATACGAACGTCATCTTAGTCGATTACGAGGAGAAGACAGTCTCGGCCAACATGGTGTCGCTCTAGTTCGGCACATTAATGCCTACTATAACTCAAGATGGTGTTGTCCCCATCCCGAAGGCAACATTGGAGGTGGTCAACCTTCCGTCGACTCGTGACAACGTGAGTGGACTGATTCCACTCACCAGATCTCGGAGGGAGCTCATGTAGGTTCACCCAAATCTCGCTCCGGAATAGACTCAACCGGGGTACATTCTACCTCCAAAGCTAAAGGTAAGAAGACCAAGTCTTGCCGAATGGTGACCTCCTCCCCAGAGAAGGTACTTCCTGTGCAAACATGTTTACAGCAGAACTCTCAGCCTGAGGAAGCCCATATCGAAGTGGCACCTCCCGTCACCACCTCAGGTGAAGTTCCTTTCCAACTTCCAGCAGCTGACAAACAGAAGCATAAGGAGGCCCACTTCGACAGGCCTCTACGAAGAGACAAAGCTTCGGGGTTAACCAAACCCCACAACTTCGACATACTGGCACAACTTTTCAGTACTCCAGCTTGGTTGTCCTTGTTCGAGCTTCTCCGTCTGTCTAAAGATACGCGAGAAGCTCTCTGCGAAGCCCTGGAGGATGCTGAGTCTTTCATCAGTCAGGTCAAGCAGCCTGAGGACGATCCAGTAGCATGTCCATACTGCCATAGTGTAGAAAGATCATCCCCAACATCATATTCACTCAACAAGACATGTTGCTCAAGAATAACATGCACAACAGCCACTGTATTACACAGGGTAAGTCGGTGCCAACAAGGTGGATCGAATGCAGATTGACCCAGGGTCTTCTCTCAGCATTATCCCCCGAGCTTTGCTCCAAACGTTGGAGATCCTGATGCACCATTTAACAGCATCCCACACTACAATCAGTGGCTTCAACGCTAGCAAGTGTGAGCCGCTGGAGAAGATACAACTGATGTGTCATATCGGTGATCTTTAGACCGAAGTGACCTATTATGTTGTGGATGCGGACTTCGATTACATAATCTTGTTAGGGCGGCCGTGGCTACATGAATACATGGGGGTACCATCCATTCTCCATTAATGTATAAAGTACGTATCCACTACCAAAATACACTAATTTAGCGACGAAATTTTTCAGTCGGCGTTAGCGACGGTTTCGTGGCCGCTCACCGACTGATTACCGACCACACGCCTTTGCTATTTTTATTTCAATTTTAGGGGGAGGAAAGGTCGCATATCCGTCGCTAGGCTGTCGGAATTATAGCGACGGATGGATAGTAGTCGCTGCGTAGTCGATTATTTGGCGGGAATTGTGTATAAAATTGGCGGTACATTTTTTCGACTACATAGCGACGGATATTCAGTCGGATAATCAATAATAGCGACTAATTGGCGACGGATTATTAGCAGTCGCTATTCCGTCGCTAAATTTACGTTTCAGACTTAAATAAAAAGGCGGGGGGAACTTTTTGCATTTCCTCCAAATTCAATCTCTCTCCTCTCTCTCTCTCTCTCTCACAGCTTCGGTGAACGGCATCGGCGTCCTCTCCTCTCTCTCTCCCGAAGGTAATCCCCTCTCTCTCTCTCTATCTCTCTCTGTGTCGCGGTGTCGACGTAGGGGCAGCGGGGGCGGCGGGCTTGGGGACATTCGGGGGCTGGGCGGCTGGCTTGGGGCGGGGGCGTCGGGGGCTGGGCGGCGGGCTTGGGGCGGGGGCGTCGGGGGCTGGGCGGCGGGCTTGGGGCGGGGGCGTCGGGGGCTGGGCGGCGGGCTTGGGACGGGGACGTCGGGGGCTAGGCGACGGGCTTGGGGCGGGGGCGTCGGGGGCTGGGCGGCGGGCTTGGGGCGGGGGCGTCGGGGGCTGGACGGCGGGCTTGGGGCGGGGGCATCGGGGGCTGGGCGGCGGACTTGGGGCGGAGGCGTCGGGGGCTGGGCTTGGGGCGGGGGCGTCGGGGGCTGGGCGGCGGGCTTGGGGCGGCGAGCTTTGGTCGGGGGCGGCGGGGGGGGGGGGGGGGGGGGAGGGGGGGGGCTTTGCTTATCAAATTCATCTGAGTTTATATATTGGCTAAATAATGTGTTATCCATATTGGGTGTTATCCATTAGTTTGGTGGTGTTTGGATTAGTAAATGTGAATATGGAGTTTGGGTTCATGGTGTATATGTTCACTGTGTCAAGGACAGTGCGAGTTCTTCATCTGCATAAGTCAGTTGTGTGCTTCTATATAGATGTATATATCTATACATCTAACTGTGATATACATATATATGTGTACGTGTGCTTTAGAGAGTGAGGAATGAAAAGTCAGGCCTACCATGTCTATTAGCATGCAGGACGGCTTGGGATGTAATGTGTGATTGTAGACATGGTAGAAATTATAGGTAATTAATGCTAGTGTGACTAGACTAAGGTAGTGTTTGCTAGATAATAAGGACACTCTAGTATCCTAACCAAGTTAATTTTAGACTAGATATTTAGGATATACCTCCCATATCCTAGAAGTTGACTCTTGCAATTTAGAAATAGATAGATTGACTCAGTTTGGTATCGGTATCGCACTATCGGTATCGGTATCGCACTATCGGTCAAGGTTCACAATATCGGTATCAGAATCGGTTTCAGACTATTCCTATGAGTATTGGTATCGGCGATATCGTTAGTATCGGCGGTATCGTATCGGAGTATCGGACTTTGGTATCAGAAAACAAATAATTATTAATAAATTATTTACATTTAAAAACATATATTTTAAACATTTAGGCATAATTTTAAGTATTTCAGCGTTATTTCTTAGTAGTTTTGAAATTATATGAAATAGTAGTCGCCCTTACCGATTGGTTTTGCCGAATTGACCGGAACAAAGACCCCCAATGTCGGTATCGGTCAATATTTGGTATCGGTCGGTATCGGATCGGAACATGCCAAACCGTATCGGTATCGGCCGTATCGGCCGATACTTTAAACCATGCTATCGGTATCGAACTATCGGTATCACACTATCGGTATCGGTATCGGTATCGCACTATCGGTATCGAACTATTAGTAACAACTGTATTTAGATTTTTCTCTTCTCGAGCTAGAATACTAGCGGATCCACCAGTTACATGATTATATACTAATTCTGTTTAGTTTGTCTTACTATACAGATTTTTACATCTAATCTGTGATGGATCGTTATTTCGTTGATCGTACATGGATGTACAAACGACAACACGAGAGCAGAATAGGTGTGAGTGACGATTTTCAGGCAGGCGTGGAAGTGTTTCTTAAGTATGCCATGAGCAAAGCTCAGTTTATGGACGGTAACAAAATCAAGTGTCCATGTCATAATTGTCGCAATAGACGTTACGAAGAAGTGGTTAGTGTAAGAGATCATTTGACCCGTAAGGGTTTCGTACGTGATTACGGCCTGTGGTCATCGCAAGGTGAACTATATGCCGAAAGACAGGTTGCGAATGCTGCTACTTATGCTTTTGATGATAATGCTGCAGCGGATTTTGTCGTCGATGACGACGAATGCTCCGTTGATTATGGAGACGTGCAGAACCTTGCACGAGATATGGTGTACGATGCGGCATGGCCTAATTTTGATCCGGAGGATCCTAATCCCGAGGCGAAGGAGTTCTATGATATGTTTCAGGATGCTGAAACTTCTTTATATTCTGGTTGTGATCCACATTCCGTACTGTCAGTGACGATGCGGTTGTTGAACATAAAGTCCGATTTTAACTTGCCACAAACTTGCTATGATCGGATTACACAACTAATGAAGGAGGTGTTACCGAAGGAATCAAAAGAGCTTCCAAAAAACTTCTACAAGTCGAAGATGATGGTCCGACAACTGGGACTGGGGTATGACAAGATAGATTGTTGTCGCAACGGATGCATGTTGTACTACAAGGAGAATGAGAATGTAGAAAGTTTCTGCTTCTGTAATTCGGATCGTTACAAGGAAGTCAGGGAAAAAGGAAAGTCAACTAGAAAATGACGTCCTTACAAGAATATGCATTACTTGTCGATCACGAAGCGCTTGCAGAGGATGTATGTCTCAGAATACAGCAGAACACATGACGTAGCACAACGAAGAACGCACAAAGGACGATGGAGAATTGTCACATCCTTCGGATGGAGAGGCGTGGAAATATTTCAATTTTTGCCATCCAGATTTTGCTGCAGAGCCCAGAAATGTACGCATGGGGCTATGTTCTGATGGATTCGCCCCTTTCAGGCAGTCGGGATCTCAATACTCCTGCTGGCCGGTCATTCTGACCCCTTACAATCTGCCACCATGGATGTGTATGAAGACTCCTTATATGTTCTTGACAGCTATCATACCGGGTCCCAAAAATTCGACGAAGAATATCGATATATATTTACAGCCGTTGGTGGATGAGCTGAAACAGCTGTGGGAGATCGGGGTCACGACCTATGATATTTCCAGGAAACAGAACTTTCAGATGAGAGCTTCACTGATGTGGACAATCAATGATTTTCCTGCATACGGTATGCTGTCGGGATGGAGTACTCACGGCACCCTGTCTTGTCCGATATGCATGCAAAATAGTAAGGTGTTCTGCCTTAAGCATGGAGGAAAAACTTTTTTCTTTGATTGTCATCGTCAATTTCTGCCCGCGAGTTATCCTTGGAGAAAGAACAAGGACGCATTCAGAGCTGGAAAACAAGAATTTTCTTATCCGCCTGCCAGATTGTCGGGATACGATATTTGGGAAGATGTAAAGGATTTGTCCACTGTAATGGAAGATCTATAGAACAATAGTGTCGATGGGTTCGGACAAACCCATAACTGGACCAAACGGAGTATCTTCTGGGACTTGCCTTATTGGAAAGATAATCTTATAAGGCATAATCTTGATGTTATGTATATCGAAAAGAATGTGTTCGATAATGTCTTCAATACCGTCATGGACATTAAAGGAAAGACGAAGGACAATCCAAAAGCAAGATAAGACATTGCCGAGATATGCAAGCGTCCTTATCTGAACTTGATACAAAGGGGCGCTGCTGGACAATTAAGTAAGCCGATAGAACAATACACATTGAGCAAGGAAGATAGATTAATAATCTGCAAGTGGGTATTTACTTTAAGATTTTCCGACGGCTATGTGTCGAATTTGTCTAGATGCGTTGACCTCAATGAACGCAAGCTAACGGGAATGAAGAGTCATGACTGCCACGTGTTTATGGAAAGATTACTGCCCATTATTTTGAAAGAGTTGTTGCCTTCTGCTGTATGGGTTCCGTTGGCCGAACTATCAATATTTTTTAGGGATATTTGTTCAACTAAGTTGACTGTGCAACACATGGTTGAACTTGAGGAGAAGATTATCTTAGCAATTTGCAAGTTTGAGAAAATATTTCCTCCTGGCTTCTTCGACAGCATGGAGCATCTACCGATTCATCTAGCATACGAAGCCCATGTCGGTGCATCTGTTCATTATCGATGGATGTACCTATTTGAAAGGTACATAAATATCGATATAATTTAAGCTGAATTTCAGTGGATTTTAAAATTCTTTCTTAATTCTCAAAATAATTTGTCTCTCTAGATACCTACACCATCTAAAGAAGAAAGTTGGCAACAAAGCTCATATAGAGGCTTCGATATGCGAAGCATATCTTATCGAAGAGGTGTCAAACTTCTGCTCCATTTATTTTGATTCTCATGTTAAAACAAATCAAAATAGACCTCAAAGGAATGACGAGGACATTGAGGATGGAGGAAGATTCAATGTAAGGGGCAAGCCTGTTGGGGCTAGTAAAAGACGGTGGTTGACAGACGACGAGTATGATGCCGCTCACCGATATATCTTGTTAAACTGTGACATACAAGAAGTGAGAGATTTGGAGAAGTAAGTCAGTACACTTGCACTCGTTATAATCTCGAATTTGATGAAGTAAGTGACTACACTTATATATTCTTATTTTCTCTAATAGTGTATTTAGAGATGAAGTCAAAATGAGGAGACCCGATATTACCGATGAGGGACTTCAAAGATAGGTTGAATTTACATTTCCGTCATGGTTTCACAAATACGTAAGTAACTGTGATTATAATTGAGATTATTAATATATAATCTGAAACATTTAAATTATAAATATTTGTTTACATGTTTTATTGCCCGAAACAATACTCACTCATGAGAGTGTTCGTTATCTGGCACTGGGACTGAAGAAGCAAATAAAGACTTGGCCAGGCTATGTCGTTAATGGCTTCAGGTTTAAGTCAACTCAGAATGCTATAAATATCGAATTTATCAATGACGACATCAGTACCAAGGATTCCGGTGTTTGCATAAGAGGTACCGTCTATGACGACGAGCCGGACTTTGACTATTATGGAGTGCTTCGGGATATTGTAGATTTACAATATACTGGCCCATATGATATGTATATTATAATATTCAAATGTGAGTGGTTCGATACGACACCAAATATCGGTTGGAGAATCGATAAACAATTTGGATTCGTCGATATAAATCATCGCAAGAGGTATAGAGGGTCCGATACATTTGCGATAGCAAATCAGGCTGTTCAAGTCTACTATACAAGCTACCCAAGGCATCGTAGAGATCGATTTGACTGATGGGCAGTATGCAAAATTAAATCTAGAAATACATTCAACGTTGGAGACCCAGCATACCAAGAGGACCAGATCGAAAAGTCCCAATACTTGGGACAATACTCAGATACAATGGATGTTGAAGATATTGTTAAGGAAAATAGAGGGGAGGACGAGGTTGATATACAAGTCTTAGCTGTCAACCAGGGGAGAAAGAGGCATCTTGTCCCAAATATTGAGGCAGAAGAAGAAGAAGAAGAAGAAGAAGAAGAAGAAGAAGACGAAGACGAAGACGAAGAAGAAGAAGAAGAAGAAGAAGAAGAAGAAGAAGAAGAAGAAGAAGAAGAATTTGATGGGGATGAGGATACAGATGAAATCGACGATGAAGATAAGGATGAGGATGAGGATGAGGAGGATGATGATGAAGACGAGGCCGATGATGAGAACGAAGACGATGATTAGGTTAAATATTGTTGTATATTAAAAACACTTCCAATTACGTGAATTAAGTTTGACCTCATAAAAGCAATTACGTGAATTCATGTTTTTTCATTCGATTATTTACTTATTGCAGATGGCACTCCTAGTCTTTTTCGTCGCGGCGACACTCGTCTCCCTACTGGTGGTATGTATATTTTAGTTTAGTTTTTTATATCCATTTACACTTTTATATTGTTAATTATGTTTATGTGTTCTATTTACAGGTCATGATGGCTGGCCGTGGTTGTGGTGCTGGTGGTGGTCGTGGTGGTGGTCGTGGTGGTGGTGCGGGTCGTGGTCGTGGTCGTACTGGTGCTGGCGGTCGTGGTCGCATTCAAAGTTCCCGGGATGTGACCCCATCGAGCGAGCCCGACCCGGAGAGTACCCCGGGCACAGACGCATCCCGCCCTCGATCGACCACTTTATCGAGGCATGAGTCCGGATCTGCTAGCGGATCCGTTCCGCTATCGGAACCACCAGCAGCGGATCCACCACGGGATGCCCCAGTTACTGCACAGTGGGCCGCGGAGTACCCCCATACTCGGTTCCATCCGGTTACTGGAGAGTACATACGCAGACCCGCGGATCCTCCAACGGCACCAGAGAGGCCGAGAGGCGAGTTCCGACGAGAGCTATGGCCCGCGGGGACCTCGTAAGTAAATTTAAGATAATTTATTAAATTTCTTTCATTTATTCAAGTTAATAATCTAGTCGTTTCTTCTTTGTAGATTTTTTTCGTTTAATGTTGGCAGGGCTCTTGGAGAAATTGTAGGGCTAACTTCCATGGTCCCTACCTCACCTTTTCGTCGGTGCCCCCAAACGTGCAGTACGTCTGGCTCGACGAGTTGAGGGTATATATCTATATCTTCTGGTTAATTATTAGTTACTCTTTAATCAACCATTTTTTAAATTACGTGATAATTGATTTTCTCTGTTAGACAACATACTGGTGGCCCCCCCCCATCGCGAGGAGGGGATCCGCAGGACCTACAGAAGCGCTTGCTTGAAGAAGATACGGGATATGATTCATGACCTAAAAATGGGGCATACGAGGCCGAATTGGATCCTGCAGGAGTATTATGAGGACCTCTTAGGTATGATGGATACCCCTACGTACAAGAAGAAATCGGAGAAGGCGAAGGTGAACCGACATGCTGCGGGCCTTCATACGGGGGGATCAAGGTCCCACGCAGCGACACTTGTAGATCTGGTGAGCAACCGTAAATTTATTTCACTATCGAATTAGGTATTATTAATTAAAGGAGTTAATTAGTTTCTACGGAAATTTTGTATGCAGGCCCAACGGACGGTGAAGGAGGGAAGGGCGCCAGAATCGGTCACCATGTACGACGTGTTCCAGCATACGCACAAAGACGGAAGGACGGAAGCTTCGTCGACGAGAGGGCCAAGGAGACTGATGTAAGTACTTATGTTTATGAGATTAACGTTAGAATTAAAAGTATTCGGACTATAACTTAGGTAAACTTACGATTCACACTTAACTTAGGAAACGTAGGATTTAGATTACAACTTAGGTAAATCTTATAATATAAACACATTCATTTGATAGGCTGCGTATCGTGAGGCCCTTAGTCGGGCTCAATTAACTGACACCGAGGATGTCGGTGAAACGACGCTCTTCCGGACGCCCTCTTCTTTGGCCGCTCGGAACGACTTGTTCGTAGATACCGTCGGCGGCTTTAAGAAAGGGTTCCTGTACGGAGTCGGCTCCCTAAGGCCATTGTACATGGCGACGCAGAGATTTCTACCGACACCGCCTCCTCCCGTGGCCCTGGCAGACGATGATGTTAGGTCACAGCTTACGCAGCTGCACGAGGCGGTATCGTCCTTGCGGGAGCAATTTGCCATATACTTTTTGCCTACGTCTGCTGCTGCCGGTCCGTCTGCTGCTGCCGGTACGTCTGCTGATGGTGTTCGTCCGTCTTCTACTGGTCCGTCGACTGCAGGTGTCGGTCTGTCTTCCGTGGGCCATCTTTCTTTCAACCCTGATGCCCCTGTGGTACCGCCTACGACTGTGACGTCACTCCTGGACCTCATGTCTGCAGAGCAGCTATACCGACTTTCGAGCAGTGTTTACGACGGCTTGCCTCCGTACCTTGTGGAGGAGTATATTCGTCGGTCGCATATGGGATTACCAACACCGGACAATCGACCTCCTCCTTCTTAAAATATTGTATTAAGAAAATTTGGATTATTTGTGAGAGCTTTGGATTATTTGTGCTATAATCGGCATATAGCACCAGATATTATGTTACTCTTTAGGATAATTGATGTTTATTTTCTATTAATTTGGTTTGGTCTGTGATTCTTGGATAATTGGTGTGCATTAAATTCGTATGTGCATATTTGGTCTATGTGATTCTTGGATAATTGGTGTGCATTATATATTTGGTCTGTGTGATTGTTGGATAATTGGGGTGCATTATATATTGGTTTGGTTTATGCATATATTTATGAACAGAAAAAGTGCTGTAATTTATTTTCCCAAAAAACTCAGTTAGCGACGGACTAGTGACCGTTTAGCGACGGCTATTCCCAGTTGCCGACGGTTTTTTCGACGGATTAGCCGTCGCTATCTGGAGTTTTTAAACTGTTTCCAGGTAGCGACGGATGATCGACGGATTACCCGTCGGCAAGGTTCTGGTGGTATAAAATTCGACGGAATAGCGACGGCCGATCCGTCGCCACGGCGACTGATAATCAGCCACTAATCAGTCGCTCACTCTAGCGACTGTTTAGTGACGGACAATCCATCGACAAGGTTTGGAAATGCTTGACATTTCCAGAACCATGGCGATGGATAATCAGCCACTAATCAGTCGCTGTGGCGACGGTATAGCGACGGATTAGAGACTACTCTTCCGTCGCCATGGTGCTGGAAATGCCAAGCATTTCCAGAACCTGATCGGCGGATAGTCCGTCAGCACACCGTCGCTAATCCGTCGTTCGTTACCGACGACTACCGACGGATGAGCGACGGAACGATACGCTCTGATACGCTATTACGATGGGTTACCGACGGAATTTTACGTCGCTATTGTCTACACAGTTTAGTACTTAATAGTTGAAATGGACGACAGTCCGTCGAAAATGCGTCGCTAATGCTTCGTATTTTGACGTCGACAAGCCGTCGCTATTCCGTCGCTTGACGACTACGTAGCGACGGACCGTTATTAGCGACGAGATGATTGCCGACGGATTTTTTTGGCCAAATCCCGTCAGTGATCGATCGCTAATACTAATTACCGTCGGATTGGCGACTGATAGGGCCGTCGCTAAAACGATAAATTTTGGTAGTGATCCACCAACAGTATAGTTCGAACAGAGTTCGCTGATGTCGATCCTTTCAGAGGGATTGAGGCCTTCTTCACCGACTCTGATCTGTACAAGTTGATTCATCTCGAAGATGAAGCCAACGATGCCGACGATGAAGCCGAAGCTGACTTGGAGGCAGAAATGATAATCGATGCTCCCCTGAGAGTGCGACTCAAGGGGAAGCCGCCTCAAACACCGTCTCCTATAGTGGTCAAACTTCGCGGGAGGGCACCAACTTCTCTAGGCGGAGCATCCACTGAAGCCCCCTTGAAGATACGACTCAAGGGGAAGCCTCCCGAAGTGACGGCTCCTCTTGTAGCAAAACTACGTAGGAAGGCACCAGTCGCCGGAATACCAACTGAGGCACCTCTCAAGGTACGGCTTAAAGGCATACCTCCTCAGTCTTCAGCCCCTCTTAAGCTTCAAGAGAAGGCCTACATATCTCTATCGGTACCTGAGCCGACAAAGGCCAAGTTCCCGATAGGTTCTTCCGAACCACCTCAGGCTGCTCTAGTACTCACTGACGAAGAACCTGGAGTAAATATCTGCCAATGTGGATGCACTGTCCCTTGATGATGTAATCGCTCAGGACAAGATCTCATATTTTATCAATTAAAGGGTATCTTTCAATTATTCTAGTCTTTCACATTGGAATGCTATGTATACTCTAGATAATGCTCTATAGCCGTTGTAAACACAAATAACGACTGTTAATCATGTAAATCGAGTCGTCATATACTAAGGAGTCTGTTATATAGTCCCACCTCAGAACCATGAAGAAAAATCTATCATCTTCGGAAAAGTCGAGCGTCACCAAGACCTTCCACCGACGTAGCCAGAACCCGACACTGGCAGAATGCAAATTTACTGGTATAATGATCTAGCCAAGTATTTCATCCAAAAGATGGGCTACAACCTGAAAAGCGGCCAGGGTCTAAACTATGGCAAGGGCCGATGTCTTCCCTTACGACTCTCTATTTTGAAAGGGAAGCCACAAGACTATTATTATTGTACTCGACGGGGGGTGGGCTACATCACGCCCCCAACAACCCCAGAAAGTTTAGAAGCAGAAGTCGTCGCACACTCTCACTCGTATGAGGCTTCAACTTGGGACTCCGACACCAGCGTCGGCCCAATCTTCAGAAAGGTGCTGTCAGCCAACATAACATCTGCACATCCTTCAGAAGATGAAGACGACAATCAAACAATAGAGTTCTTCGAAGAAGAATCATGGGCTCAATGCCTAGGCGCATAATGGAAATCTCGCTTTGAATTACGACAACCCCGTACCGAAGACGAAATCAAGCAGATCGATTTCGGGGATGGATCTTCATCCAAACCTATTTTCATCAACAAGAGCTTGGCGGGAAAGGACCGAGAATCTTTGGTCCAAATGGTCAAAGAATACATCGATGTCTTCGCCTGGAGTTACGAAGACATGCCGGGGATCGACCCACAAGTGACAATGCACAATCTTAATATCTTACCTGACGCTAAGCCCGTTAAGTAGCAACAGTGTCACGATCCGTACCCTAGAGTAAGGGCACGAGACGTGGGTACGTCCAGCCTACGCCGCAGTGTCGGCGGTAGAACGCTGTCCTAGGTCACAACAACAGTTTAAGGTAATAAACAGTTATACTCCCCGAATGGGGGTGACATAACAGAATATATCTCAATCACATCTATGGTAGAACAGGATAAAGATATAATGATATAAAAGATGCATGATCCAAATCTACAGGAAATACAATAGAGAGAAAGCTAAGTGTCTAGATAAACTCCACTAACATCCAGAAATAATACATATCCAAATATATAACTCAAACTCCAGTACTATGAAATATGATAAAGAAATCTATAGAGCAATAGTCTCTACAGCTAAGGGATCCGACTGGAAGTCCGGATCGCAAGTGTCCTCTAAGGCTGTCCCATAGAAAGTATCTAGGCAGGCCTCCTCCTCGTCCTCTGTAAAATTTTCAACAGGTCCAATCAGGACGGGAACGAGTACATCTCATCAAGAAAACCTAAGTAATGACAGAGAACTATAAAGCAGTTATAAGTAGTTTTATTGATGAATATGGCAGTTTATATTTAGGTGATAGTGTAGAGAAGCAGTAAGATACAAGAAAAGTAAAGTAACTAAAACAAGACAAGAATGATGGCAATGAAGACTATAAAATAAATCTAGCTGAACTAAGGTAACATAATAAGTCCAGGTAGTAAATGTAAACAAGTGCAAACCCAAGTAAATCCAGACAACATGAATCTGATACCAGGTGATTCCAGTATAAGGTGAGTCCAGTATAAGATGATTCCAGTCATAGTGATCAATAATTCTAGGGTGAGTCTAGCCTATACTCAAATAGTGTGTTTTAAAATACCGAGATCGACATTTAAACGGCTGTAGGTAATACGGCACATCACACACCTGGCCGGATGTGAGATGGCTATCATTCCAGTAGATTCTAGTAGATTCCAGTTGGGAGATTCCAGATTAGGGTATGTCTACATGTCTTACCCAAGTATTTTCCCTCCTAGCAAGTACAAGTGAATCCAGAATACGACACGAGAATCGAGATGAGTCCAGCTAAAATATGATGATTCCAGAAATAGATTCCGGAATGATTCCAGTGATTCCAGTAATAGAGGCCAGATAAGTATGGTATGTGTGTCGCATACATGAATCCAGATATATCCATACGTGTTGTAACAGAGAATCACATAAAACTAACTATAACTGAAGTACAGTAATTGACAATTAAATGAGAGAACTATCAGAGAATGTACTCGCCTGCTATCTGAATGTCCAAGATGAAAGTACTGTCCGAGGAGTGGTGTCTGGCTCCTATTAGAACAACAAAAGTCACAACAAGTCTAAAATAAGAAAATAGACTGCTACAATGCATCTACATGAAGTTTGGGGTCAATCTAGGCTAAAGTCAACCTTTGGTCAACTCTAGTCAACTAGACTAGTCAAACTAGGTTAACTAGGTCAAACCTAAACCAAACAAGTCTATACTATCTAACTAGTCTATTCTAGGCCTAATCAAGACTAAACAAGTCTAACTAAACTCTCACTAGGCAAACTGACACACCATAGGCTAAGAGTCCTAGGCTATAGGCTATATCATGCCTAAGCCAAACCACAAACACATATACACATAACAATATATATATCTAATATATTGTAGTACACTCATAACATATAATTATAGGCTACCTATATGTACATCCCACATATATATATATATATATGCATCACTATTCACATATTCATATACATAGATATATATAGGAAAGCTATATATATATAGGCACATACATACATACATACATACATACATATATATATATATATATATATATATATATATATATATATATATATATATATATATATATATAGAAAGAGAGGTAAAAGAGGTAAAAGAGTAAGTGAGTATGTGTGTGTTTGGCATGTGTGTGAAAGGATATGTGTTAATGTTCTAAAATTTAGTGATAGGTAGGTGTATGTGACATGGGATACATGATGTCAAAGGGTGTATGAATGCATGTATATAAAAGGTTATAGGTTAACTCAGTTTATAGAAATACATACATACCTACTTACCTTGTATACATGCATACATACATATCATGTATATTACATTTACATGATACATACATGTATACTTGTATTATATTATACTTACATTCATGCATATTAGATACTTGTATTTATATTAACATATTGCAACCATTCATTTCATTCATGCATCTATGCATTACCTACATGTTTTATACATATGCATACATTGTATATTCATATCATTTCATACATTAACATAGAGACATACAAACATGCACACATCATATATTTCATACCTTGCATTACCTTACATATCATGTTATATATTATCATTCATTCCTTTCATATATTACATTTATCTTGCATGCTTGCATTCATATATTACATTCTATATTACCTATATACATGTATTTCCTCCATTCATTCATGCTTGCATCATATACTCTACATTACCATACATGTTATTATTATATATTGTATTAAAATATTTATACATTATGCATTCATATCTATCATTACATATATATCTTGCATTCATATCTAGCATTCATTATATACTTTCATGTATACATTGTATATCATTCTTTCATTCATGCATTGCTTATATGCATTATATTAATTGCATTCCTACATGCTTGCATTCAATCATATATATACATTAATGTAAAGAGAATATATATATCATATATATATATATTATTTTATTCATCTAACATATCATGCATTACATACTCTATATTTATTTAATATCCATACTACATAGGCTCATAGGTTACACAAAATACATATATCGTATAGTCACTCTTCTACTTAAAACCAATACTGTACCAATTGGGCATTCACTAAATTCTAGGATTAAAGTATATCGTAGCCCTTTGTGTTAGCTTTCCGAAACTTTAAACGGATCGCATTTTCGTGTCAGGAAGCTCCCGAAATCGCAAAAATACCGAAACACGTTCGTCTTTCGTACAGCTGACACTCAAATAATTCTACAGAAATTTATATAAAGAATTTGGCTTATTAAAATATATATTTGGAAAGCTAACTTCAATACTGTTCTTTTAAAAAAAATGGGAGATAAATCGGAGTTCTAAGCTAAAAGTTATGACATTTCTAAGTTGCTTTGGTTAATAAAAACGTCGATGAAAATTATGACGGATTTGACAAAAGAACACATATAGGCCAAGATACTTGGATACAAACATAGGTATCCAAATAAAACTCATTCTAACCATCCTAACTAAGATCAATTCACTCTCTAACCATTATAAAACTGAATTTAAATATCTATTTAAACTATTATCATACATACATACACATGAGGTGTCCTAATTTGGGATCTATCAAGTAGGACACAAGACACATATCTAAAATATTCAAGAGAGCTCCAAATGGCATCAAATTTGAATCTAAATGGGACACATGCATGAGGATAGATCCTACGGATTCAAAACTAATTTATATGCAAAGGAAATCGATTTAGAGGATGGGTTTTACCTATTGGGAGTGGAATCCCAATAAAATCTTTTAGGACACGGCTCTGATACGAAGATCCCTCAAAGTGGACACTCCTCCTTGCACTCCTCTTCCAATGCTTGGTAGCACCCTTCCCTTGGAGAATGAGAATGATTGAGGAAAGGTTTGGTGAAAGAATGATTTGATTTGGAGATCAAATCAATGTGAAGGGTCTCTAAAATTGGGGAAGAACAAAAGGAAAATAAAAGAGGCAAGATTGTAATGAATGAAATGAATCATTCTCTTCTAAAGGTGGCTGCCATAAAGAGTCCATTAGGGCTAATAGGAAATGTCCTAATTGCCCCTCTCTAGTCTCATATGGTTAAGTCTAGACTAGGTTCAAGTTTTGGGTCAAAATGATCTAGTTTTGAGTCTCTAACTTAACCATTCTAACATGATAAAAATTAGTTTAATTAACTAACTTAATGTTGGGTCTTGTAAGCCATGCTTAACTTAATATTGGGTCCCATCTAGAGTTCAAGCTACCCGGGTCACGATACAAGTCGAAACGAGACGAAACTCAAACCCGACTAAACAAATCCAATAAAAACAATATTAAAAATATAAAATTTTCCCAAAATATTAAAATATGAAAAATGACCAAAATTATAATACATCAATTTAAATATTATTAAAATAATCTAAAATTCACCAATTAATCAAAATCCTAAATAATTCAAAAAGTCACAAAATGACTAAAATACCCTTAGCCTAAAAAGTTGTAAATAGTCATTCTAATCACATGGTTAGGTCCCCATGGTTAGTCTCTAAGCTTAGCAAAACTAGGGATTAACTAGTTAACCATCAAAATCACAATTCAACATTTTAAATAGTTTTAAATTGATTAAAAAAATTACCAAAAATTACAACATGAGTTAAATCTTATTATCGATTAATCAAAATTATAAAAGTTCAAAATTACCCTCATTTTAGAAAAGTGGGTGTTACAAGTCTACCCTCCTTAGAAGAATTTCGTCCTCGAAATTAAGATGGTCGTACTTCTTCTAGAGTCTCGTCCCCAACAATCATGGTCTCAGAGCTTACCTAAATCATACGATTAAAAAGGATGGCATACAGGGTCATGGCATATGGTGGTAGTGAGAGTCTCATCTAGGTATACTAGTTATGCTAACCAAAAGGGTCATATGGTATCAAACATACAAGCAAGGGATGTATCAAATATTCTCAAAAAGGAATACTAAGGTTAGGTCAAAACTCACCTCCAGCTAGGTCTGAGAACTAGAACTTCCTCCTGGAAGCAGGGCCCTGGTTGGGGCAGGTATATCAGGACAGTGCTGCAACCAGTGTGCAGCTGACCCACAAAATAGGCACAATCCTAGTCTCTTTCTACAGAAGTTCCACTTGTGCCCAGACTTCTTACAGTAGGTACAGATAGGCTCTGGCTCAGCTGGCATCTGCTGGACAGGAGACTGGGCTGGATATGATGATATAGGTTGGATATATGGGTACTCCTCAAGCTTTGGGTAGGACTGGGTACTGCTCTTCGCCCTCTTGGAGCTAGGCTCTCTTCCTGGAAGCACAGAGTCCTGCAGACGTAGCAACCTCTGGTATTGCTCCCTCATGGCCTCATCATGAACTCTCTTTGAATCCAACATCCTTTCTTGGAAATATCTAAACACCTGGGCTGCGTCAAGTAATAAACCTTCGGGTAGTACAGTATGGGGTACCATCTCAAGGGGTGGAGAAAGGCTCTCGGTCTCAGACAAATCTGCAGCTCTCTCCTGAACGACAGGAGACGAAGGAAGACTCTCTGGCGAGGCTACCACCATCTCCTCAATGGCAAGAGGTGCCACCACCCCCTGGTCAGATAGAGGGATCACTACCTCCTGAACAATAGGAGGTGGAAGCACACTCTCAGTAGCTGCAGCTGCTCTCAGGCGACGGGCTCGGGTCATGGGTGCTATACTGAAAGAAAAAGAGTAAATCAATCATCAAGGCTGCAAGGCAGTCTATCATTCCATATGAAAACTGGTAAATATAAACAAAGGAGTACCAGCTACAAGAGTCACTATTTTAAAGCCAGGCTATACTATCATCCCTAAGATGAGGGCCTAATCACAAGTCATCAAATCATCATACTAAGAAAGAACTACATCAATTTATAATAACAGAAGGGTATGATAGAGATGATATGTTTAAAAGCCTCCTCAAAATACAGTCTGATAATCATATACGTCTGTCCAAAATCATGTTACTCAGAGTCCTCGCCATGCCAGTAAGCAAGGCTGCGATAAACGATAGATTCCATAACTGGGGCATGCACCTCTATAATTATGTCGTCTGGAATTCTCGCTATGCCGACTAGTATAGCTGCGAGAAATTCCAAATCTCATAACCAAGATACGTACACCCGAAGTCAGGTCTCTATGTTTTTGCCATACCAGCTAATATGACTGCGATAAACTATAAGTTCCATAATCAAGTAGACGTTTTACCATCCCTGTTATTCCCGTCAACATATGTTATCAGAAAATATCGTAACTCAGGCCATAAAATTCATCTCGATAGGAAAAATCAAAATCAACAACGATCCAACAAAATCAAATTCAATAATCAAGGAGTGAGAGCAACAAACAAGGGAAATGATTTCAATTTGAAGTTTAAATAAGATTCTCAAGGGTCGTCCCAGGAATCTCTCAAGGAATCCTAACTGTGATTGAGTACCTTCAAAATATCCTAATCCTACTGCAGGCTGTAGTGATACTCTAGTTCGAATACCACTACATAAACTCGACCTGCATGGGCCACCACTAAAAACGTGTCACGACCCGCACCCTAGAGTAAGGGCACGAGACGTGGGTACGTCCAGCCTATGCCGTAGTGTCGGCGGTAGAATGCTGTCCTAGGTCACAACAACAGTTTAAGGTAATAAACAGTTATACTCCCCAAATGGGGGTAACATAACAGAATATATCTCAATCACATCTAAGGTAGAACAGGATAAAGATAGAATGATATAAAAGATGCAAGATCCAAATCCACGGGAAATACAATAGAGAGAAAGCTAAGTGTCTAGATAAACTCCACTAACATCCAAAAATAATACAGATCCAAATATTCAACTCAAACTCCAGTACTATGAAATATGATAAAGAAATCTATAGAGCAACAGTCTCTACAGCTAAGGGATCTGACTGGAAGTCCGGATCGCAAGTGTCCTCTAAGGCTGTCCTATAGAAAGTATCTAGGCAGGCCTCCTCCTCGTCCTCTGTAAAATTTTCAACAGGTCCAATCAGGACGGGAACGAGTACATCTTATCAAGAAAATCCAAGTAATGACAGAGAACTATAAAGTAGTTATAAGCAATTTTATTGATGAATATGGCAGTTTATATTTAGGTGATAGCATAGAGAAGTAGTAAGATACAAGGAAAGTAAAGTAACTAAAACAAGAGAAGAATGATGGCAATGAAGACTGTAAAATAAATCTAGCTGAACTAAGGTAACATAATAAGTCCAGGTAGTAAATGTAAACAAGTACAAACCCAAGTAAATCCAGACAACATGAATCTGATACTAGGTGATTCCAGTACAAGATGAGTCCTGTATAAGATGATTCCAATCATAGTGATCAATGATTCCAGGGTGAGTCTAGCCTACACTCTAATAGTGTGTTTTAAAATACCAAGATCGACATGTAAACGGCTGTAGGTAATACGGCACATCACACACCTGGCCGGGTGTGAGATGGCTATCATTCCAGTAGATTCCAGTTGAGAGATTCCAGATTGGGGTATGTCTACATGTCTTACTCAAGTATTTCCTCTCCCAGCAAGTACAAGTGAATCCAGAATACGACACAAGAAACGAGATGAGTCCAGCCAAAATATGATGATTCCAGAAATAGATTCCGGAATGATTCCAGTAATTCCAGTAATAGAGGCCAGATAAGTATGGTATGTGTGTCGCATACATGAATCCAGATATATCCATACGTGTTGTAACAGAGAATCACATAAAACTAACTATAACTGAAGTACAGTAATTGACAATTAAATAAGAGAACTATCAGAGAATGTACTCGCCTGCTATCTGAATATCCAAGATGAAAGTTCTATCCGAGGAGTGGTGTCTGGCTCCTATTAGAACAGCACAAGTCACAACAAGTCTAAAATAAGGAAATAGACGGCTACAATGCATCTACATGAAGTTTGGGGTCAATCTAGGCTAAAGTCAACCTTTGGTCAACTCTAGTCAACTAGACTAGTCAAACTAGGTTAACTAGGTCAAACCTAAACCAAATAAGTCTATACTATCTAACTTGTCTATTCTAGGCCTAATCAAGACTAAATAAGTCTAATTAAACTCTCACTAGGCAAACTGACACACCATAGGCTAAGAGCCCTAGGCTATAGGCTATATCATGCCTAAGCCAAACCACAAACACATATACACATAACAATATATATATCTAATATATTGTAGTACACTCATAACATATAGGCTACCTATATGTACATCCCACATATATATATATGCATCACTATTCACATATTCATATACATAGATATATATAGGAAAGCTATATATATAGTAGGGCTGTGCATATTTCAGCCGAACCGACCAAATCGAGCCAAACCGAATCGAACCGGTCGGTTTTTAACCGAACCGCTGGTTCGTTCGGATTGGTTCGATTGGTTATTTTGTAAAACCGATTGGTTCGGTTCGATTTACGGTTTGACTCTTGAAAAAATCGAGTGAAACCGAACCAAACCGGAGCAGTAATAATAATATAAATTTTAGGTTTTCCGGTCCAACTTAACCGGTTTGGATTCTTTGGAAAGGGGGGGCTGCTCTCAAGTCGTGTGTCTCGTGACTTTATTTCAATTTTTCATTTTCAACTTTTCATCTCCACTCTCCCAGAGTCCCAGAGACTCATCATCTCTTCCCCAAATTCTAGGGTTTGTCGACTCCAGTCCAAGCCTCCACGTCTCCGCCGAGTCGCCGACTCCAGTCCACGCCTCCGCCAGTCGGACGTCTCCGCCGACTCCACGCCTCCACCGGTTGGAAGTCTCCGCCGACTCCACGCCTCCACCGGTCGGACGTCTCTGCCGACTCCACGTCTCCGGTGACTCCACGCCTCCACTGGTATATTATATATATGTTAATTTTTCCATCTTCAGTTCATAGATCTACTAGGGTTAGGGTTTATTTTCCAATTTTTTTTTACTGTGAAGTGATTTTGTTAGAAGATTAATGGAATGTGCCTCTTCAATTAGCGGTTCATTGGAGTCTCAATTAGGGGTTCATTAGAAGATTTTGTTAGAAGTGATTTTGAGAAAATATGAGTCTCAATTAGGGGTTCATTGGAGCCATATGGATTATGGAGTGTGCCTCTTCAAAACACAAGTTTTCACCTGTGCCTTCTCATTGTCAGGATTTGTTTGATTTGGAGTTGCATTTTTGTTGATCATGTGAACTTGGCAGGCTGGCAGCAGCATTAGGGAGCATATATGAGTCTCTTTAAATCACATCCTTTCAAAACCGATTAGCCGAACCGAACCAAACCGAACCAAGTCGGTCGGTTTGAAAACCGAACCGACCAATTGGTTGGTTTGGTTCGGTTGTGATTTTTTTCAAACCGATTACCATCGGTTCGACTTCGGTTTCGACCAAATAGGTCGGCCACCGACCGATGCACACCCCTAATATATAGGCACATACATATATATATATATATATATATATATATATATATATATATATATATATATATATATATATATATATAGAGAGAGAGAGAGAGAGAGAGAGAGAGAGAGAAAGAGAGGTAAAAGAGTAAGTGAGTATGTGTGTGTTTGGCATGTGTGTGAAAGGATATGTGTTAATGTTCTAAAATTTAGTGATAGGTAGGTGTATGTGACATGGGATACATGATGTCAAAGGGTGTATGAATGCATGTGTGTAAAAGGTTATAGGTTAACTCAGTTTATAGAAATACATACATACCTACTTACCTTGTATACAAGCATACATACATATCATGTATATTACATTTACATGATACATACATGTATACTTGTATTATATTATACTTACATTCATGCATATTAGATACTTGTATTTATATTAACATATTGTAACCATTTATTTCATTCATGCATCTATGCATTACCTACATGTTTTATACATATGCATACATTGTATATTCATATCATTTCATACATTAACATAGAGACATACAAACATGCACACATCTTATATTTCATAACTTACATTACCTTACATATCATGTTATATATTATCATTCATTCCTTTCATATATTACATTATCTTGCATGCTTGCATTCATATATTATATTCTATATTACCTATATACATGTATTTCCTCCATTCATTCATGCTTGCATCATATACTCTACATTACCATACATGTTATTATTATATATTGCATTAAAATATTTATATATTATGCATTCATATCTATCATTACATATATATTTTGCATTCATATCTAGCATTCATTATATACTTTCATGCATACATTGTATATCATTCTTTCATTCATGCATTGCTTATATGCATTATATTAATTGCATTCCTACATGCTTGCATTCAAACATATATATACATTAATGTAAAGAGAATATATATCATATATATATTATTTTGTTCATCTAACATATCATGCATTACATACTTTATATTCATTTAATATCCATACTACATAGGCTCATAGGTTACACAAAATACATATATCGTGTAGTCACTCTTCTACTTAAAACCAATACTGTACCAATTGGGCATTCACTAAATTCTAGGATTAAAGTATGTCATAGCCCTTTGTGTTAGCTTTTCGAAACTTTAAACGGATCGCATTTTCGTGTCCGGAAGCTCCCGGAATCGCGAAAATACCGAAACACGTTCGTCTTTCGTACAGCTGACACTCAAATAATTCTACAGAAAGTTATAGAAAGAATTTGGCTTATTAAAATATATATTTGGAAATCTAACTTCAATACGGTTCTTTTAAAAAAAACGAAAGATAAATCGGAGTTCTAAGCTAAAAGTTATGACATTTCTAAGTTATTTTGGTTAATAAAAACGTGGATGAAAATTATGACGGATTTGACAAAAGAACACATATAGGCCAAGATACTTGGATACAAACATAGGTATCCAAATGAAAATCATTCTAACCATCCTAACTAATATCAATCCACTCTCTAACCATTATAAAACTGAATTTAAATATCTATTTAAACTATTATCATACATACATACACATGGGGTGTCCTAATTTGGGATCTATCAAGTAGGACACAAGACACATATCTAAAATATTCAAGAGAGCTCCAAATGGCCTCAAATTTGAATCTAAATGGGACACATGCATGAGGATGGATCCTACGGATTCAAAACTAATTTATATGCAAAGGAAATCGATTTAGAGGATGGGTTTTACCTATTGGGAGTGGAATCCCAATAAAATCCTTTAGGACACGGTTCCGATACGAAGATCCCTCAAAGTGGACACTCCTCCTTGCACTCCACTTCCAATCCTTAGTAGCACCCTTCCCTTGGAGAATGGAAATGATTGAGGAAAGGTTTGGTGAAGGAATGATTTGATTTGGAGATCAAATCAATGGGAAGGCTCTCTAAAATTGGAAAAGAACAAAAGGAAAATAAAAGAGGCAAGATTGTAATGAATGAAATGAATCATTCTCTCCTAAAGGTGGCTGCCATAAAGAGTCCATTAGGGCTAATAGGAAATGTTCTAATTGCTCCTCTCTAGTCTCATATGGTTAAGTCTAGACTAGGTTCAAGTTTGGGGTCAAAATGATCTAGTTTTGAGTCTCTAACTTAACCATTCTAACATGATAAAAATTAGTTTAATTAACTAACTTAATGTTGGGTCTTGTAAGCCATGCTTAACTTAATATTGAGTCCCATCTAGAGTTCAAGCTACCCGGGTCACGATACAAGTTGGAACGAGACGAAACTCAAACCCGACTAAACAAATCCAATAAAAATAATATTAAAAATATAAAATTTTCCCAAAATATTAAAATATAAAAAATGACCAAAATCATAATACATCAATTTAAATATTATTAAAATAATCTAAAATTCACCAATTAATCAAAATCCTAAATAATTCAAAAAGTCACAAAATGACCAAAATACCCTTAGCCTAAAAAGTTGTAAATAGTTATTCTAATCACATGGTTAGGTCCCCATGGTTAGTCTCTAAGCTTAGCAAAACTAGAGATTAACTAGTTAACCATCAAAATCACAATTCAATATTTTAAATAGTTTTAAATTGATTAAAAAATTACCAAAAATCACAACATGAGTTAAATCTTATTATCGATTAATCAAAACTATAAAAGTTCAAAATTACCCTCATTTTAGAAAAGTGGGTGTTACAAACAGCGACGCTTCTGTCCTAATATCATGGACGCTATTAACACAGAAGTAGATAAACTCCTGGGCAGCGGGTTTATTCGCGAGGAGCAACATCCGGAGTGGGTAGCCAACATCCTCCCCGTCACCAAGAAGAACGAAAAGATCTAGGTCTACATTGACTTCCGAGACCTTAACTCTGCTTGCCCGAAGGACGAGTTTCTACTCCCGATCATCGACGTAATGATCGACAATACATGTGGCTTCGAGCGCATATCTTTCATGGACAGGTACTCGGGCTACAACCAAATCAAGATGTTCCCAGACGATGAAAAGCACACGTCATTCAGGACTCCGAAGGGGGTTTTCTGCTACACAGTAATGCTCTTTAG
Organism: Iris pallida; assembly: GCA_029216955.1. Taxonomy (NCBI): domain Eukaryota; kingdom Viridiplantae; phylum Streptophyta; class Magnoliopsida; order Asparagales; family Iridaceae; genus Iris; species Iris pallida. Next base: position 3,701,776 of record JANAVB010011800.1, read on the forward strand.
CCTAAGAATGTAGGTGCCACATACCAAAGAGATATGAGCACCATCTTCCGCCAGCACCTCCGTAAAACAGTCGAATGCTATATTGACGATGTCGCTGTCAAGAGCCATTTTCGAGGCGATCACTTATAAGATCTGAAGATAGTCTTCGATCTCATGCAGGCACATTAGCTCAAGATGAACCCTGCTAAATTCTTCCTTGGGGGTTTCCAGTAGAAAGTTCTTGGGCTTCATTATCACTACAAAAGGTATCCATGTCGACCCTGAGAAGACTAAAGCCATCCTTGACATGGACCCTTCGAAGAACCTTAGAGAACTTCGAGGCCTGAAGGGACGCCTCACATACATCCGAAGGTTTAACGTGAACCTTTCTGAGAAATGCCTGTCCTTCACCAAGCTCATGAAGAAGGGAGTCTCCTATATCTTGACGAAAGAATGTCAGAAAGCTTTCGACAACATCAAAGCTTATCTGACGAGCCCTCCAGTCTTGGTAGCACCCGTCGCCGGCAAATCATTTCTACTCTATGTCTGTGCAATAGAACATTCCCTTGGCGCTTTGTTGGCCCAGAACAATGTTGCGGGCCACGAGCAAGCCATCTACTACCTCAGAAGGACAATGATCGGGGCCGAACTCTGGTACAACCCCGTCGAAAATGAGTGTCTAGCTCTGGTGTTCGCCATCTAGAAGACTCGCCATTATGTCTCGGAACAGACAATTCATGTCATCTCCCGAATCAACCCGCTCAGAGTTCTCATGACAAAGCCGAGAGCGCTAAACTCCCGATTGGCTACTTGGGCGATACTATTGACACCACATGACATGGTATTCCTCCTACAAAAAAGTTGTCAAGGGCCAAGCACTAGCCGACTTCCTAACCGTGCATCCAATTTCGAAATCGTCTAGACTCTCTGAAGACATTCTAGATGAAGTACGAGAATAAAATATTATCGAAGAAAATCCCGTCTGGCAGATGTTCTTTGATGACGCTTCAAGAATAGGCCCCAAAGGTCAGATCATCGCAGGAGTAGGGGTAGTCCTGATCTCTCCCAATATGTTGGTCATCCAGCGTGCCTATTCCCTTTCAGAGCCGCGCTCAAACAATGTTGTAGAGTACAATGCCTTCATCGTGGGACTCCAGTTAACAAAACAGCTGGGGGTAGAATACCTCGAGTCTTACGGTGACTCGAAGGTTGTCGCCAATCAAGTTCGAGGACAATACAAGGTCCGCCATAAAGACCTGATCTCTTAAAACAGCATTGGACATCATCTCAACCTTCGCTGAATTCTTCATAGAACATTTGTCTTGGCTATAAAACTTAGAAGCTGATGCTCTGGCCAACCTCGCAGCCTCATTAGTAGTACCGATCAGCAAGCAACACCTTATTACAGTGGTGGGCCGGGATTTGGCATACCCCAGAAATAATCTGTGCTTGCGGACAACTTATGTCATGGATACCGACACCAGCATCAACGTCAGAGACTGAAGGTTCTCGTTCATTGACTTTGCCATCTACGGAATCCTTCCATATGACCTAAAAGAAGCAGTCGCAGTTAGAAGGCGCTCGCTTTGGTTCTATTACGATACGGCCACTAAAATGCTTTACTGATGCTCATACGATGGACTTCTCCTCCGATGTCTATCAAAAGAAGAAGCAGTCGAAGCTCTTCGAGAAGCTCATGATGGAACATGCGAAATTCATCAACCAGGTCCTAAGCTACAGGATCGACATCGATGTATGTGCTATTACTGGCCTACCATAATGGCCGATGCTGTCGAATATGCAAAGAAATGTCGTGCTTGCCAGCTACACGTCGACTTCATCTAAAGACCGTCAGAGCTTCTATATCCTATGGTCGCCTCTCGGCCATTTGAAGCCTAGGACATGGACATAGTGGGACCTATCCCTCTCCCTCATCCAGGGGACACCGCTTTATCCTAGCAATCACCGACTACTTCTCTAAATAGGCAGAAGTAGTATAATTGATAGAGATGAAAATCTCAAAGGTGATCAGCTTCATCAAGCCCAGGAGGATCATCCACGACAATGCACAATTCATCAGCCATGCGTTTAGTAGATTCTGCGACAAGAATCGTATTCAAAATGTGACATCAACCGCCTACAATCCGGCAGCAAACAGATTGGCTGAAGCTTTTAATAAAAGCATCATCAAGCTACTCAAAAGGTCGTGTCATCCAACAAGCGCGATTGGAACGAAAAGCTCGGTGAATGCCTTTGGGTCTATCGCATGATGGTACGGACCCCGACGAGTAAAACACCATTCTCTTTGGTCTATGAAAGCAAAGCAGTACTGTCTCTAGAGATCCAAATCCCCTCACTCTAGGTGGCGACTACAAATTAATTGACAGAAGAGGACAATCAACGTTGCTGTCTATAAGTGTTGGAAGCGTTGGATGAAAAATGCCTCGTGGCTCAACAGCGCATCGAACTTTATTAAGCCCGTATTTCACAGGCTTTCAATAGAAGAGTCAAACAAAGGACTTTCCAAGTAGACGACCTGGTTCTAGCAGTCAGGAGCCCGATGGTGATAACTCACAAGACACCGAGAAAATTCAAACCCAAATGGGAAGGACACTTCATCATAGAAACGGTATACTCAAACGGTGCTTACCGTCTCACTTAACCTAATGGAGACTTGTTCATGATGCCCATCAATGGCAAGTTCCTAAAGAAGTACTACTCTTGACATCCTTTAAAATACACTTCCTTCTCTCCAGCAAGAGAATTTGTGAACTTGATAAACCGAGTTCGCTCCCCTTCTTTGACAATCATATGCTTCTGGAGCCCAATTGTTCCGTTGCATATTTTTCCCAGTAGAAGTACAACCATGTCCATATCACCTTTGAGTTGCTTCTCTACACCCCACAAAGCAGAATTTTATACTACGTAAGATCATGCTAGTTTCCATGTTTACCATGTCCATATTACCTCTGAGTAAACATCCCGTGCAACAACCATCTGAGTTGTTGCACATCAATCATAGAACATCCACATCCATATCACCTCTGAGTTGTTCTATATATCCTTACCGAGTTCACTCCTACCAGTCCTTATCACCTCTGAATAGGAAAGCTGTATCATTAACCCATATTTACCACGTCCATATCACCTCTGAGTAAATATGTCGGTTTCTTCCTTCTCAACTTATTATCTGTACCTAGAAACCAAGGTGCGCAAAAGATAATGGGTCCACCCAAAAGTCACAAATTCATCATAAAAATGAACAAAGCAAAAAATTCTTTATTTTCTTCATCCAATAAGGATTACATCAGCGTTGGAGAGAAGGAAAAACAAACTACATCTTCAGATATCAAAGGAAAGCAAAAGATAGACAGAAACACTAAGACAAAATAGGGACATTGACTTTATTCATATTCCCAGAAACAGCAACTGCAAGGCAACCTACGAATCCTTACAGCCAGGTATCACAGTTGCACTGAGACATGTACCATTCTCTTAGCTATTTTGCATATGAAGGCTCTATTTGGTTTAGATCCTCGGTAGGGGCAGGAGGGTCAGAACTCCCAGTGCTACTATCCTCTGACAGTGGCTCCTCCTTGATAGCAAATTCAACCTTGGGAGTAACTTTCTTCCTGATAGTCACCGATTTCTTCCTTGACTTCAACCTTTGCTAACACCTCCTCCTTAACAGTCACCGGCTCTTGTTTGACGGGAGGAGGCAGTATCTTCTCCTTCATGACAGCCTCCATCTTCGTTATGGATACTACAATAAAATCAAAAAAAAGTTAGCAAAAGCATTAAAAGATCAAAACAAGCATCTGAGGCGTATCAATAATCTAGTACATCAACTAGGTTGAAACCCATGCGCACAGATAGAATCTCACCAAAGGCGCATACACAAGACCGAGGCCCAGGCGCATTTGAAGAAAAGCTTTGGCGCATCATCATGACCTAAGTCCATGCGTGTCAGCAAAAAAAGCTTCGGCGTATCATCAAGACCTATGTCCATATACATCAGCAAAAGAAGCTTCAGCGCAACATCAGGACAAGGTCCATGCGCATCAGCAATGGAAAGCCTAGGCGTGTCAATGGGGATGCGACTCATTTCAGTCACACCCACACACCCCAATAGTGTTACAACGAAGTAAAAATACCAAAGCAAAGGATCACCCACCAATCACCGTCGGCCAGACGTCGACGGACGTCGCTATGACGACAGGGACATCCTCCACATCAACCTCCACGGCTCCTTGGCCTTGCCCCTTCCTCGGCCAGCACCACCGCGAAGAGTCTTAGGAGCCATCTCTCTAAGGAAGATATGGTTTTTGAAAGACTCTAAAGGAAGAAGGAGAAGGAGAAAACAAAAGTAGAAGACTCTCTCTCCCTCATAACCGCCTATTTATAGGCATGAGCCATGTGCATGAACCGATAAAGGCTGACATCAGCAAAAACTCTTCAGGTCTCATGAAACTGACGGCTGTATGTCTTCCAAATGATTATCATTAATCTTTCAAAATGCGAAGCATTATCTTATTGTATTAAAACTAAGAAAGAGCATGCGCCCCCACGGTCATGCGCCCAAAAGAGCCATGCGCCAGACGAGGACATGCGACCAGAACAAACTACTACCCATGCTTCTTATTCAAAGTATTCCAAAACTTGGCAGAAAGTTTTAAAAACTTTGAAGGGGATCTTGTAGAAGTATGCAATTTCAGGCGCATCTAGAAGCCAGAGGTCCTATGTGCCCTAACTCTCGTGCGCCAAAAATCAACATGTGCCAGGAAAGCAGAACACTTGGCACATCAGAAAAAATAACAAAGAGATATAAAAATAGGCCTTAGTTTCATATAAAAGTCGATTACATGTCTAAAACTCTTTTATAAAGGAGAATTCTTTTACAAAGAGAAAGAAAATCCTAAAAGCTACAGCCAGGCGCATCACTTGAAGTATTATTGCCAAGCGCATCATTTATCAGGTGCATCATTCTGAGGCATCACCCAGGCGCATCATCCCATCATATTAGCATAAGCGCATCCCCGTGCATAGTCAGAGCAAATCACTTCTTCGTCGACATGTGGGTACTCTAACAGGAGGAGTGGCTCTTCTAGCCTAACAAAATTGGGGTACGATAGCCCCGATCTACGGCTCTTCCAGCCTAAAAAAAATTGGGGCCCGACCGCCCCGATCTTTGGATGCAATAGGCACCTTCAGCCTGTGTCAGGATACGATAATCCCAATATTTGTATGCAACAGGCACTTTCACAGGCTTGTACGAAAACAGGACCAATAGTGAATAAACCAACTCGGTACATCTTCGTCTTCGGAAGGAGTTCATCGTCAAAGCTTCTGCAAACGAGGGGATCAACAACTCGCCGAGTCCGGGGACCAATCGAGTTCATTTCCATGAGAGAAAGCCAAGTGAAACGAGTAATCTTCACAAAGCTATTTATGTCACGCCCCAATCTCGCAGAGTCCTTTCGTCCTCACTTTGGACTCTGTGAGACCGATCGTCCTCGCTAAGGCGTGATGCCGTGCAATCCTAAGTTGCGCTTGCATAAGGCCAAGACCTGTAACAAGACAAGATAGACAAGGTTGACAATAACGCAGCGGATATATTCAGAATACATGCATTGAACTCAATCATAACAAAACAATTATCTTCTTTATTGATTTCATTTAAACATATTACAAGCTCTCGATTCTCTCTGATACAATGTTACATTCTATCAGAACTTTACAGATTACAATGATCCCGTTCCCATACATTACATCCCTTTATATACAAAACCAAACTCTTATAACAGATGTCATCTTTTGTCATCTCTTCTGATTTCTGGCTCATGAGGATGAGGCTCGGGCTATCGCTTCGGACTATCCTTCTCGATGTATAGTACACCTGTATGTAGACTGATGGTGGGTCAGTATATCAGCATACTGGTGAATTGTGAACAAAGAGCTACATTTGTCTGAAACGATCACTGTTCATTTAGTAAGAAAACGTTTCTTGTGATGTGATCTTGCTACTTTTACCTATGTTCATTCCATGCATAAAGAGTCAGTTTACATCCTTTGAAAACATCTTTTGTAAAGCCACATTTTACTTCAGTTCATTTCAAGCATACAAGGGACTGTTTTGATCCATCTTAGCCGCTGTGCCTCCCTTGGGTTCAGCTCGTCGCTAATCGCTGTGACTCGCATGGGTTCAGCTCGTCGCTAGCCGCTGTGACTCTCTTGGGTTCAGCTCGTCGCTAACCGCTGTAATTCGCATGGGTTCAGCTCGTCGCTAGCCGCTGTGACTCGCAAGGGTTCAGCTCGTCGCTAAGTGGACACTCTTTGCACCGAGGCAATAACTTCTCTGTTTTCTTTTGAAGGCAACGTGTGGATTCTCTTATAAGCATACTCAAAGTCTATCATCCTATTATTAGCAACAACGTTCAATCAAAAATTCAGATTCTTATTAGGCGTAAGCGAATCAGCAAATGAGACTTCGTCCACTCACCCAGATCAATCGTCTTCTATTGTAAAGCCAGCAATTTGATCTTTCTGTCTATCTAGTACCTTCGCGGAGTGGGGCACTACATAATTATCTACTGAAAAAAGTTTCATCCTTGAAACTTAAGGAGAAACTTACGATATCCTTAGCAGCGATAGTCCTCATCCTTCGCCATCATCAATACATGAAATCACAATTCAGATCATATCAAAACTCTTGTTCAATCAAGCATTTCAATCTCAATCAATCAAATCGATAAAACATATGCCGGCATCATAAAAATATTTACGGACTTATAGTATGGAACGTTCATCTCATTGATGATATCAAGAAGACAAGGAAATTTCGATCAGAAGACATGTACGAATTCAATTGAATCAAAATTGGCCAGAGGATCGTGTTGCTCTGATGCCATTCTGTCATGCCCCGATCCCGCAGAGTCCTTTCGTCCTCGCTTCGGACTCTGTGAGACCGATCGTCCTCGCTAAGGCGTGATGTCGTGCAAGCCTAAGTTGCGCTTGTACAAGGCCAAGACCTGTAATAAGACAAGATAGACAAGGTTGACAATAACGCAATGGACATATTCAGAATACATGTATTGAACTCAATAATAACAAAAAAATTCTCTTTTTTATTGATTTTATTTGAACAGATTAGAAGCTCTCGATTCTCTCTGATACAATGTTACATTCTCTCAGAACTTTACAAATTACAATGATCCCGTTCCCATACATTACATCCCTTTATATACAAAACTAAATTCTTGCAACAGATGTCATCTCTTCTGATTTCTGGCTCCTGAGGATGAGGCTCGGGCTATCGCTTTGGACTATCCTTCTCGATGCATAGTACACCTACATGCAGACTGATGGTGGGTCAACATATCAGCATACTGGTGAATTATGAACAAAGAGCTACATTTGTCTGAAACAAACACTGTTCATTTAGTGAGAAAACGTTTCTTGTGATGTAATCTTGCTACTTTTACCTATGTTCATTTCATGCATACAGAGTCAGTTTATATTCTTTAAAAACATCTTTTGTAAAGCCACATTTCATTTCAGTTCATTTCAAGCATACAAGGGACTGTATTGATCCATCTTAGCCGCTATGCCTCCCTTGGGTTCAGTTCGTCACTAACCGCTATGACTTGCATGGGTTCAGCTCGTCGCTAGCCGCTGTGACTCTCTTCGGTTCAGCACATCGCTAACTACTGTGACTCGCATGGGTTCAGCTTGTCGCTAGCCGCTGTGACTCGCAAGGGTTCAGCTCGTTGCTAAGTGGACACTCTTTGTACCGAGGCAATAGCTTCTCTGTTTTCTTTTCAAGGCAACATGTGGATTCTCTTATAAGCATACTCAAAGTCTAGCATCTTGTTATTAGCAACAACGTTCAATCAAAAACTCGAATTCATATTAGGCATAAGCGAATCAGCAAATGAGACTTCGTCCACTCACCTAGATCAATCGTCTTCTGTTGCAAAGCCAACAATCCGATCTTTCTGTCTATCTAGTGCCTTCGCGGAGCAGGGCACTACAATTTATAGGTCGGGGCAACCCTCGCCCATGTGCCAAGTGGTAGTCTCCTCGTATTTTGTGAAATAAATTTGCATTAATGATGATGAATCTGCCTCTTCGTATTCAGCCAAGTCAAAACGGCCATTAAGGCCTCGAAAAACTCAACAAACAGACCAATGAGGCTGCGCCATGTAGCAGATGCGCCATCAGCACTACCGCTCTGTATCGATAAGATATCGACCCATGCGCCTAGTATGGCACGAGCTGATGCGCCCATTAGAAATCGTCACCCATTAAGAATTTAATGCTACGTGATAGAGTTGGCAGCACATTCCCCAAAGGATGACCAATCGACATTTTTTTGTACGAAACGAGAAGCCGCGGATGTCAGCATCATTATTTGCCTTTTTTGTCGGCTACAGCTGTCCTTGCCAGGTGGTCGATCGATCATTCACATGTGCCCATGCATCCATGTGCCTCAAAAATTATACGTCCCCGACTCGCTCCTGATCCTAAAAGGCAAAAGCTAAGTCTTTGCATGCGCCTACATAGCCATTCGCCCAAAACTCAGCCTATACCTCAGAAGCCATGCACTCAGACTGGTCTATCATAGACCAAGTCGCCCTCCATGTGCCTAATCCTAGGTGCATCCGGACAGATCATCTTCCACAAAATTAGAGATCTTTGAGTCACATAAATGCGTCACGTGTATTCTTACTCAGTTCTGCTCAAGAATGGGTTCTAACCACCCAAAATCTTAGCAACAATCGAATCTCTACAACCACCATGTGTCAGCTCTACCGCAGCCCAACAGAAAAGTTTAATAGATTTAGCTTCAACTCAGGGCGTATCGTCCATGCGCCCTACAACATTATCCACGTGGCGTTCCCACGTACATGCGCATCCTACATATGCATACATGAGCAGACCAGTCTGCTGCATATAAATAGAAGAAACATTCTTTCATCCATTGAGGGATCATCATATCTACATACAGAGACAAGAAGAGACATATAATGTCTAATTCTCTTCCAAATGCTCAGGCATCTAGAGCAGCCCAGACCTTCAGAGAATTCAAGATCGTCGTTAGATCGTAAACAGAGTCAACGTATTACTACTCGATCTACCGATACAGTTCCCAAATAAAGACAAAAGTGTACTCCTAGGACTACGTCTAAGTCCTACATTGTATACTATTCTGTTTGAAATTGAAATACCAAAGTTTTATCAATTAAAATCCTTATTGTAATTTTGATGGCAAACACAAGCCTATCACATAACGCTCTAATATCTCAAGGCACCGTTTATATTTACATTGTACATCAGATTTACTTATACTGCTTTATATTCCAGTTTTACCTTATATCTCACACCATGACATGATATTCAGTCTACCGTGTACTGTTTTACTTCTAGTCTTGATATTCTGTCTTGTATTTTATTATTACTGTTTCTTATAGTATTTGTCAACTCATTGGAACTGCTGTTAGTTTATGTACTTCGCTCCAATCCTGACTGGTTATGTTGACAAATTTTACTAATTGTTATGCCCCATATTATTGAACCACATGATGACGCTAGCAGAGACGGATCTCGATGTTATATTCTTTGTGAGTTGTCTCCCGGGAGTTTTAGGCCTGGTAGTTTGATTTAGTTTTGTTATTATTTTGCCTCCGATACATTCTGGTCTTGTATATGCATTTGTAGACTCTTTCTGTTTTAGTGTTATTGATATCTTTCTATTTATATCTTCTTAGATATTTGTGATTTGAGTACATATTGTTGTTATAGATCTTTTAGATATTGAGATATTTGCTGGGTACTTAACAGTGCTCTACCGTCGATATTGTGGCGTAAGCTGGGCGTAGCCCACGTACTTGTGTCCGAATATCCGGGTGCGGATTGTGACACATTTTTATGGTGGCCCATGCAGGTCTTCTTCGCAACTAAATGCAAAATCGTGGTAGTATTTAGGCTTAGCCGTACAACTGAGAGCCTGAACTAGGATTTGGAAATTGAACCATAGAATGTTTTAGGAGTTTTGGTACTAAATCACATATTAGGATCTTTTGATAGATTCTAGGGATGACCCCTGAGAATCTTACTTTAAAACTATATTGAGTCTATTTTCATTCATTTTTGCTTATCTTGATTTTCGAAATGCCTGTCCGTTGCCGAACCCTATTCTTGCATGAAGATAAGTTTTATGGACTCTAGAAGGAACAAAAGAGTAGAAATTGAACTTCTATCCATTAGGATTGGTAAGAGGAGATGATCAGACAATCTTATATATAAAGGTTGAGATTATTTTAGGAAATATGAATTTTAACCAATATAGTACGTTTGGGAGGGTTTCATGAAATAAGTTGAGAAATAAATGGAAGATAAAAATATAGAAAAACATGGATTATATAGCCAGGCTGAGAATAATTAGTGAATGTGGGATATAGTTTGAAGATTTGAGGATAATGTCGTACGAACTTGCGACAAGAAAAAAGTTAAAGAGGAGATTTATATAATTTTATAGTGGTAAGAGCTATCGAAGAGAATGTTGGATTATCTTTCTTGCTTGAGTAGCCAAGAAGGTAGCACGAGACGCGATTGTTACACTAGGGATGAAATTTCTAAAATTCAAGGAATTACCAAGACAAAAATGGTAGAAGGATTTAAATAAATTTCCAAGAGTGATGACTGAGAATTGGATTAGGGATAATTGAGGTTTACGACCTATTTAGAGAATTTGGTAAGGCCAGAGTCATACAACTTGGATCAGTTCCTGACACATGGAATTTTAAGAATAATTACCTATATAGGAATTATGATTCCTACGAAGTTGTCAACAAATTTATTTTTGACTATGAAAAAAAAATTGAGGGTGCTCAAATAGGATAAAGGATTATTTTGGGACTAGACTTCTATGACCCCATTTTTAGAAAATCTCAATGGTATAGATTTAACATTTTGTGGATGATAAGGGAGATGAAATTTTTTATTTATTAGAAGATCCCGACAAACTTAGACATGAAGGTCTAGAAGAATTTGTATGGATAAAGGACCTCAGGTATGGAGGTTAGGTACAAGGTTATCAGTAGTGGATAACTAGTGACTTGGAGTCATGAAGAGGATTTAGTGAAGAAAAGTTTGATTATTAGACAAGACGAACACCTTGGAGGTTGAGAAATTTTGTTTCTATTAAATATGGACAAGTGCAAGAAAAGGGAAGGAGACGATTTTGTAATGACCAAATGAGCAGAAAAAATCTCTATCATCAATTCTTTGTCTTGTCATCATTTCTACGTCTTAATTAATTCTGTTCTGTTTACGTTGACCAACTACCTCATATTTAAATCAGTTAGCTACACTTTGGACTCTTTGAATTCTTGCCTCTCTTTACTTGGGAAAGGTCGAGGAATACTATAATCATCTAGCTCGGAAAAAAAAAGAGAATTGCTATCAAGTGGTAATCTTGGTTGGAATATAAATGTTGGACTTTTAGATAAAATTTGGGATAAAGATATGCATGTGATTTGAAATAAAATCAAGAGGCCAGTATTATCAATTTGGAAATGATTACACTTGGAGAATTATTTTGAGTATGGATTGCTTTAGGAGGAACGAAGAAGGATTTCAAGAATTGGAATGTGCATTAATTTTGGCAGCATACGAAGCAGAGTGAGATGATTACCTTAGCTTTCCTATAAAATTTTGTCGTTTGATTTTTCCTATCATAGTAAAAAGGAATTTGAATTTTTCCCTATCCTTGAATTATCCTTAAGTTTCAATATCGCTAAATTCTAATTCCCTTGATCATGACCAATCGATTTTTGGTCGTTTTCTTTATCATGCCATGGTTCTTGATTTTGACTATACTCAAGTGATTTAAAATTCAACCATGACTTGGATTTCAATCTTTGTGTTGCTCGTGTTCAGACTGCGATTTCGTTCATCATCATCCCTAAATCATTTTTGATCAAGGATCGATCGACCATACCTTCGACCGCGTCATATTTCAAATTATGAACATGTTTGGATTTCAATGCCATTATCACTCGTACCTAAATCCAACGTTTATATTATCCATCAAATCTAAATACTATTTTGACTAAGGATAGACCGACCTTATCTTTGATCGTGTCTGAATTTAGATGCTAATAACACTCGTGCTTAAACCTTCGATTTATGTCTTACTAATCACTAAGTTCCATTTTAATTTTTGTTTGACTTAACTGCTACTATTAATGTTTGGTCGTGCCTAGATGAGCTGGCATGGCTAGACAACATTGATTTTCCTTGATCGTGATTAAAGATCGCATCTATACGTATTAATTTACCATTGAAATCGTGCCTAAAATTTTGATCTTCGATCAGGACTATCTACCAACTTAGTCGTGTCAAAATTTAAGTTGATTATGTCTGAATAAATTTTTTTTTTCGTGCATAAATTTTGATTTTCTAGTCACCCGTGCTCAGATTTCATTCCAGATCCTGCCCGTGTTTAATTGTTTTCCATAAATCTCTCATAAATCGTGCCTAAGTGATTTCAAATCATTTTTTTCAAGGTCTTAATTGCGTCAGAATTTTGATTGTGATTCTTAGAATTTGATCGTGCTAAACCCTTAATTATTCTTAATATTGCCCGTCATTCCGTATTTAGTCGTGCCTACACGAATTTGGAATTCGATTATCTTGTTCATGTCAAAATCATCATCCTTTAGTCACGCCTAAGGTAATGACTAAACTTTCTATCGTATTTTGATCCCCTACCAACCTTAAATTTTGAGGACAAAACTTCTTTAAGGATGGTAGATTTGTAACCTCCGTAATTCAAATTTTTGGATTTTACTGTTTTCCAAAAATTTTCTGGATCTTGAAAAAAAATGTGAAATTTATATAAGAAACGTATTTTTGAATCGTAATATACTATCGATATATTGATGGAATCTTGGTTTGAGAAAAACTATGTTTTATCCTAAATTATTTCTTGCCCACATTCTGAAATTTCATAAGTTATATATCATTTCTTTTATAAAGAAAATGTTTGTTAAATTAGATTTTTGTAAACATATATATATATATATATATATATATATATATATATATATATATATATATAGACCAAAATCCTCCTTTTTTATTCATTCAAGACGTAAAATGCCGAAGCCTTTACAAGTAAGCGCAAAAGGAAAGAAACGACAAGAAATGAGAGCCGTACAGGGCAAAAAGATCATAGGCCCATAATGACGATGCCTATAGAGAAACCAAACCAAAAGACGCAAAGTTCGAGGAGCTAGGAAAGAAGAGAGTTCTAAAAGAGAAGCTGGTCATGCGAGCAGAAGGATCTGATCTTTAGGCCCTGACGGAGAACCTCCCTAATAACCTGGTCGGCTAAGTACTGGTGACCTTCGTATCTCGCCTTATTGCAATTCTTCCAAAGGACCCACATAGCGGCCGTCGTAACGATCTGGTGACCGTAGGAAGTAGAGGCCCAACCTGCCAAGAGATCGTTGAAGCGCCCACCTGATGCTGCCCGTATTGCTGATTGAGGACCCTCCAGACTTTGAACGGTAATTCCCCTTGACAGAAGTTATGGTCGGTGGTTTCAGTCTGACGCTTCGAGCAGCAATTACACGCAGACGTAAGGCTGAACCCAACGGTGGTGAGATTGTCATCGATGGGCAGCTTCTTGCGAAATGCTCTCCAAATAAGGAAGGACCATTTATTGGGGATGCAGGTCTGCCAGAATGCCGCGATGGTAGGGGATGGCACCCGTATACCCCAAACCACCTTTCTCGTCGAGCTGACCGAGAAGGATCTCGAAGCCTCGGCTGACCACCTTATCTCATCGGGCTCGGGACCTAGCCTAATATCGTCGTTGTGAATGCACTCTACCGCCTCTTTCCCAACCCAATTCCGGTTCCGGTTCCAATTCTAGTCATTTCCTGGTTGGTCCCACAAATCCTTGATCTTGATGTATCTCAGAGCCGTCGGGCGGCTGGGAAGCAAGGTGTATCCCGTCCAACGTCCCAGGAAGGTCGGAGCTTTGCCATTACCCAGTTGAAGCCTTATCACCGGTTCAGCTATGGATCGCCTATTGAGAATGCGCCGCCAAGCTGCAGAAGATCTGCTGTTGGCGATAGCCAGCGATGGGTGCATATGTTTGAAGTACCTGGCCTTCATAAATTTAGTCCATAAGTTCTGACTAGAACATAGCTTCCACCACATCTTCATAGAGAAGGCGTCCACAATGTGGGAGAGTTTGGTGAATCCTAGACCCCCCTCGGCGGTGGGCCTAGCCATGGAGTCCCAACTGGCCTAGTGATGTCTGTCGTGGCCATCACTGTGACCCCAAAAGAAATTGGAGATGATGCTTTCAAGCATAGAGCGAACTTTCTTTGGGGGGAGCACGCATCCAGGATATAAATGGGGACGGAGGTAAGCACATGTTTTAGAAGGATCATCTTACCGCAAGGGGATAAAGTAGCATTGTGCCATCCTTCAATTTTCTTCTTGATTCTATTAATCAGCTCCTGAAAAATGCCAGCGCTAGATTTGTCGTACACTAGCGGACAACCAAGGTAGTGGAACGGCAGGTGATCGACGACAAAGGAGGTAATTCTGGACAGGCTGGCCGCTTGATCTCTCTTAATGTTGTGATGTGCATAGATCACACTCTTGGCGGGGTTGACCTTCTGGCCAGAGCACCTGTTGTATTTGTTGAGCGTGTTGTGGACTACCTCCGCTGACCCAACGTCCTCCGATGAGAAAATAAGGATATCATCGACGTAGGCCAGATGAGTAATAATCGGGCAGCCGCTGACCGTGTGGAAGTGCTTAAAGTTTGTTTTACTAGTCATACAATTCAGCTGTCTGTTCAAAGCGTCTACCGCGATGATGAAGATGGTGGACGATAACGGGTCACCCTGCCTAACCCCACGACTGGATTTAAAAAAACTGCCAGCTTGTCCGTTGATGACCGTAGAGAACCAGGAGTTGCTGATCGATCTCCAGACTACGTTGGTCCATGTTTCCGAGAATCCAAAGGCCCTGAGCACCCATATCATGAATTGCCAATCCAGTCAGTCATACGCTTTCTCCGTGCCCAGTTTGATGGCTATGTTGCCCCCCTCGTTGGGAACTTCATGCAGGTGATGAGTTCCTGAGCCAGTATGATATTGTCTTGGATGTTTCTACCCTTGACAAACCCACTCTGCTCCTCAAAGATTATCTTGGGGAGAATTTCGGACATGCAGGAGGCGATGATTTTGGAAATGATCTTGTTAGTGAAAGTGCAGAGACTGATAGGGCAAAAATCCCGAAATGTCTTCGGATTATCTTTTTTGGGGATAAGGATCAGGTTAGGCTCGATATGGCTCTAGGGTAAGTTGCTCCCTGAAAGAAGGTTGTGACTGCTTCATGGATGTTATACTTGATGATCTCGCAGCAGGTATGACAAAATACACCCGAAAAGCCATCGGGTCCTGGTGCACTATGTTCATCAAGTGCCCACACCGCATCTTTCACCTCGCTTTCGGGAGGGAGAAGTTCCAGCCGGTTGTTGTTGTCATCGTTGATGAGGTGAGGTATCTTTGCCAGGATAGAGTTTTCTCTGTATATCATTTCTTTGGTGAACAATTGGGAGTAGAACTTAGCAGCAGCCACCTGCATCCCCTGTTGGTCATTGATGATGTTCCTTGATTCATCGACTATCTGATGCATGGTCAGTTTTTGTCTACGACCGTTGATGCAGGCATGGAAATAGCTCAAAATTTTGTCCCCGTCACTGTTCCATCTCAGCCTCGCTTTTTGTTTCTAAAAATTGGTCTCAACTTTCAGTCGGAATTTTAGAATAGATTTGGTGAGATTAAGGGCCGTCCTGGCCATAGATGAACGCTCAATCGCGAAAAGAGTTTCAGCTCGGGTGACATCATCCTCTGCGACCCGAACGGCCTGAAAAATGTCCCCATATGCCTGTTTGCTCCATATCGAAAGGGCATGCCTTGTGGCCTTGAGCTTGTTGGCCAGTCTGGTTAGTGGTTTGGGTGAGTCCTCGTGGGCCAAAGCTTCCTCAACAGTACGCTTAAATTGAGGGTGTTCGATCCAGAAGTCAAGGAAGCAAAAGGTTTTTCTGATCTGGATGGATTTGCTTTTGACTTCGACTAGAAGGGGGTTGTGGTCTGATTCGGTAGAATTGAGGTGGGATAGTTTAGAGGTAATCCCTGATTCCTTCCATAGGGAATTTGTGAGGGCCCTATCTAGACGAGAGTATTGCCGTCGGTCGCCTTCCTGTATGTTGCACCAGGTGAAAGTGTTGCCGTTGAACTGGAGAGGGGAGAGATGGGCGTTAAAAATGAAGTTGTTGAAATCTTGTATGGCCATGAGAGGGGGAGGATGGCCGCCAGTCTTCTCTTCCCTGCAGGTAATAGCATTAAAGTCCCCAATACAGAGCCAGGGGAGGTTAATGTGGTTGTGGTGGATGTCAATGAGATCGTTCCAGAGAAATTTATGTTCTGCGATATCACAACTGCCGTAGACAGCTGACAGGATGGCTCGCTTAGGGATCAAAGGGTATTCCATCCAGCAAGAAAGAGCCTGCTTCGAATCCTGGATGACTCCGATATTGACGTTCTTTGAACAGAGGATCCAGATATCATGTCTGCCGGCGATGGCTGTTGTGAAGCCTAATTGCAACTGTATGGTTTTGATTTTCTTAGGGGGAATTTTAGGTTCAAGGATGATCATGATGTCAATCTTATGAATTTTGTTGAGACTGATAAGACGTCTCATGGTGGGTTTGTTCGCCAGACCTCGAACATTCCAAGAGAGGATGTTAAACATTAAATGATGCTTGGGGGGTGATGTTTGTCCGCTTGGCTACGGACTTGGTGCGCATGGCTGATGGCTCGGATGCTCCGTTCTGTTCAATCTTTTTTCTGGAGAAAGTTGTCTCGGCAAACAATATGCTGGTAATGTCGAGAGCGGGCTCCTCCGGAGGGGTGGGTGGTAGCTATGTGATGTGGTTAAGCAATTCTCCAGCCAAGTCCAGGGTGGGCTCCTCGGGAGGGATGCGGAGGGTGTCTTCGTTGGAGCTAGTTGGATCTTCTGTGGTTAGAAGATATCCAGCAACGATAACCTGTTGTCCCCGAAGGACCTGCTCTGGTCCCAAGATAGCAAGGGCTTCAGCACCAGTGGTCGCACTGGCTTCAGCCCCGGGGATTTCATTATTGGAGACGTGGATAGCTAAGGGCTGTGTTAATCCGGAAGGGTTCTCCTCCATGTCCTTATATATATATATATATATATATATATATATATATATATATATATATATATATATATATATATATATATATATATATATATATATATGGCTGGACAGGTGAGCTCTGCTCCCTGGGTCGATCTACGCTGGGGATGGCCGCCCCCTTGGTGGCCGGCTTGGTGGGCGCCGCCCTGGCGCGCCACCACCTGGCAGCCAGCGCCGGACTCCACCGCCGGCCTTCTCCCCATGCCGCCCCCCTTCTCGCGGTGACCCCTCTCGACGGTGCCGCCTTGCTGTCCGCGATGTTGCCGCCCGCTCCCTCCTCCCCGGCGCCGGTCCCGGCACGCCTCGTCCCCCTCCATCCCATCCCCCGCCCTTCCCCTCCCTCATCGGCGTCGCCGTCGACGGCAGCGGCGCCTCCGGTCCAGGGATGGTCATCCTCCGCTTGCCGCGGTGCCGATCGTTGAGCCTCCCGCTCCGGAGCCCCCTCTCGTTGCTCCGCCGGCAGAGCCTCCTCGCCCGGCGGCCCCCCCTCAGAGATCCCCTCTCCGGCGCAGCTTCTCGCCGCCCCCCTTTCATCGCCGGCTACCCACCTCGCTGCGGCGGCGGCCTCATCATTGGCTTCTCCGGGGCTCTCCCCGGCGTCGGCGGATCCCTCTCATTCGACCCGCGAGCCTCTCTCCTGGGCCAGCGTGGCCGCTCGGCGGCTGCCAGTGGACGGCGGTCCGTGCCCGTCGGTGTCGGCGTCTTCGTCTCCCCCGCCTTCCGGCACAGCGCGGTCTCCCAGCGGTGGCCTCTCCGTCTCCGTCGCCGCCCCTCCTACCGACAGCTCCGAGCTCCCCTCATGGACGGCTCCTCCGCCCCCCTACGATCTCCGGCGCTTCCGGCGCGTGCTGGAAGCCACACCCCCCCCACCCCACCGCTAGGCGTCCCCCTCTCCGGGTCCGTCCCCGCCGACGCCTCGGCCCACCGCCCACCCCGGTCCTCCCTTCCCCTCCGTCTTCGCCTTCACTCTCCAGCGCAGGCTCCTCCTACGCGGCCGACTGTCCTCCCCTACCCCCGGGCCTGGGCGTCCTCTTCTCCGCCGTTTCTCCCCAAGCCGGCCCCCCCCCCCTCCGCCTCCCAGAGGATTCCCTCCCCCGCAGGCCCCCCGGCTCTTGGCGTCCCCTCCTCCCCACTTCCCCCTCCGCCCCGTGCCCCCCCCCCCGCCCGCTCCCTCCCCCCGGAGGTCGACCCCCCCTCCGCCCGCTGAATCTCTAGCCTCCGCTGGCTCCGGGCCCCCTCGCCGGATCCGAGCTGGCCTCGGTAGGCGCGCGGGCGCGGGGCCCGAGCCCCCCTAGTGGTCTGCGCCCATCGGGCCGCGCGTCGCGTTGGGCAGTGCGCCCTCAGCGCATGGGGCAGTGCCCCGCCACGTAACCCCCGGATTTCAAATTTTGAAATCCTTTTCTTTTTGGGTTTTCCA
Organism: Iris pallida; assembly: GCA_029216955.1. Classification (NCBI taxonomy): domain Eukaryota; kingdom Viridiplantae; phylum Streptophyta; class Magnoliopsida; order Asparagales; family Iridaceae; genus Iris; species Iris pallida. The sequence goes on from JANAVB010011800.1 coordinate 3,720,486, forward strand.
AAAAAAAAAAAACACACACACACACACACAAATCCCCGTAGGGCCGAGCGCCCTCACCCGCCCACCCTCTTTCATTGCTACTTTCGTAATTTTTTTTAATTTTCTAACTTGTCCTTTTGTATTTTCTACTTTGCTTATCAGGGTCCTTTTTGTGTGTTTTGGACACTGCCACCTGTACTGCTTGTTATGAGCCTCCTTTCCTATTCAATAAATTGTTGTTTGGTTTAAAATATATATATATATATATATATATATAAGAAATCAAATCCATATAAAGGAGTCCCAACTCAGGAGACACATGAGGCGATTAGCCAAAACTGTATCCAAAATGGTATCTACAGAATGAAAAGTATACCCTCTCCCAATATGGTACGTATAAAATGAAAATGTATATCCTCCCCCTACCCCCCCCACCCCATGAAACATCAACCCACTCCTACCAACCTCTCCGCCATGTCTCTCGTCACCTGGTCACTTCGTCTTGTTGCCTTGCCTATCTGTTATTTAATCTCTATGATAATCTGCTGTGCCTCTAACTTTAATCCTTCGAATCTTAATTTGTTTCTATTTTTCCAAACTACCCAGATGGTAGCTAGGAAAACTAAAAGCTGTAATTTAATATTGGGTCCCTCGGACCATATTCTAAACTGATTCAAGATTCCACTCTCCGAGTCCCTCAGGAAAAGGAGAACCTAAGGTGTTTCCAAACGAAGCAGCTAAATCCCCATCTGCGAAGAGGTGGTCGATGGATTCGGCCTACAGCCTCCGTTAACAATGGCATTTCGAAGTCATCGAAAAACCACTCAAAGCAAGAACATCGTCGGTTGGAATTTTTCGTTTGAAGATTCTCCACCCTAAAATCGACCATTTCAAAGGGCATTGCTTCAACCAAAGCTTACCATAGATTATCTCTAGAGGACCAGCAGCTTTGATTCTCTCTCTAGCCGACGCGGTAGAGAATCTCCCCACACAGCCCGGCCTTCATATCCAAGCGTCCTTCGTATCTGAGATCATCACCGTCGATTCTTTGATGGCAGTAGCAGCTTCCTCCCCAAATTTGAAGAGAATCTTCGGGAGATCCTACCCCTCATCTGCCGTCTAGAGGTCGCGCACCTGTGTGGCTCCCGACAAGACCCTTCTATGGCCAAGCTTTCTGGCTCCCGTCCAGTCCTCTTCTGCCACGTCCTCAGCTCCCCTTCCGATACGAACGACAATATGGTGCTCCCCTATTTCTCTTTCGGTCACTAGCCGTTGCCAAATTGCGGACGCATTGCTGTTAGCGTGCGCACGCCCCGGGTGAACGTGCGAGCAGTACCTAGCCTTGAAGAAATCCGTCCACAGTGACTCGCGGGTCCGAAGCATCCACCAGAATTTGACCGCGAAAGCGTCCATCATCTCTGATAGCCTCCGAATCCCAAGTCCACCTTCCATCTCCGGTCTCGCAACAGTGTTCCAACAAGCCCATCTCTTCTTGTTGATCCCAACTTTATAGCCCCATAGGAACCCATTACAGAGTCTCTCAATGAATTGGAGAACCTATTTGTGAGGACAACACACAGATAAAATGTAAGTCGGCATGGATGAGAGAACGTGCCAGATATGGATTACTTTCCTCCCAAAGATAGGGCTGTGTTGTGCCAACCGCCGATCTTCTGTTTGATTTTTTCCACCAACGGCTCATATAATGCAGCTTTCCTCCTTCCGTAGTGTATATATATATATATATATATATATATATATATATATATATATATATATATATATATATATATATATATATATATATATATATATATATATTTTCTTTTTTTAAAGAAAAAATATATATATATATATATATATATATATATATATATATATATATATATATATATATATATATATATATATATATATATATATATATATATATTTTCTTTTTTTAAAGAAAAAATATATATATATATATATATATATATATATATATATATATATATATATATATATATATATATATATATATATATATATATATTTTCTTTAAAAAAAGAAAATATATATATATATATATATATATATATATATATATATATATATATATATATATATATATATATATATATATATATATTTTCTTTTTTTAAAGAAAATATATATATATATATATATATATATATATATATATATATATATATATATATATATATATATATATATATATATATATATATATATATATACTTTTTTTTAAAGAGAAATTTTATTGAAATGAAAACTTCAAAGTTACATAAAACTGTGAATATTAAGACACCCCTTGCGCCAGATAATGACAGCAATGGGCTGTTTGCAAAAATAAGAATTTTTTTATTCCAAACTTATAAAAGAGTACAAAGTACAATGAATTCTGGGGAAGTACAACTTTAGGAATCTGATCAGAAGACGATCACTTTATCCCTTAGACGATGTGAACTTGAAGACTGTAGCCTCTGGAGAATGCAGCAGCAATTTTGCAAGAGTTCTTGATCTCTGTCCCTCTCTTCGTGTGTGTATGATTGGAAACTCTATTTATAGAGTTCTTGAAATAACTTTTTAGCAGTTATTCTGATAGTGCGCGAAGCCGGAATGCGCCATATTGAATTGCGCCAATCTCCTGTTGCGCCAACTTTCATTCAGTTGTCAGTCGTGTACAAACTGTATTTAGATGCACGACATCATATGATTGAGATGCGTGTGATCGTGTACAGGCTAGTAGACATGTCTTGAGAGATTGGTAGCATGTGCGCTACGTCATCCTGCTTTAGAATGTAAGTTGTCTCAACTTTATCAGGTTGCGCGAGCTTTGGTTCAACAAGTCAAACTGCGCTTGATTTGAGCTACGCCTACACACGTGGCAGCTTCTGAGCAAAAAGTCGTTCAGATTGCGCTTAGACGCAACTAAGAATTTTGTTTAGATTGCGCTTGGGCACAGCTTACGAAGTGTACAGGACAACTGTCCACCAACTTCTCATGAGCGGCACAATTCCCGGGATTCGAAGAGATTTTCCTCGTTCACTGTTATGTCAGTCGTCAGTATTATCAGATAATGATAACCATTAAGTGTCAGATGCCACGTAGGTTTTGGCGCAACCAGACTAGGCGCAGTCTGATATAAGGCACAATCTGATCAGTGGCACAATCTGCTCTCTAACCTTCATATCAGTGGCGTAATTCGACTTTTGGGGCGCAACTTGATCACAGATCAGTATATTGAAGACGCAACTTGATTTTTAGGCTCTACAAGACCCCCTTCAAAGTTTTTAAAACTTAAAAATATTACAAAGTTTTGGAATACTTTGAATTTAAAGAAGTTTTGACTAAGTCAAGTTGCGTTGGTCAATGCAATCTTTTTATGCATGATTCAGGATGACTGTTAGGATTTTGATTTTCTGTCTATAAATAATCCCCGTTTCTTCCTATGCATAAGAAAAATGTCTTCTAAAGATTTGATTGCTTTGAAGACTGAAGAAGAAACCGAGACTTTCCTTACTGAACCTCCAGTGCCTTCTCAAAAAAAAGAGGCGAAGGTACTGTTCCTCCTGCACCAGGACAAGATTTGATCTCCAAGTTAGTGGAGCCTGAAAAAACTGTCGAAGAAGAGGCATTAAGGATGGCTGTTTGTGAATTCTTGGTGCGTTCAGACAATGAGTTGTTTGAACGATTGGCAAACTTTGTATTTAATCAGGAAGGGTCAGGGCCTCCTCCATGTCCTTAATATTATGTAATTTCATTCTGCTTTTGAATAAAAATGAACTTTTATTTATATCATATCTCTGAAAATAAAGTACATCTTGATTTTATATATAATATTCCTTGAGAAATTTGTCATTGATGGGCATCATAACAACTCTGCCATCCATATCTGTTAATTGATAGGCTCCATTAGAGAAGACTTTATTTATCACATACGGTCCTTCCCATTTTGCCTTAAACTTGCCTTTGCTCATATGAGTCATAGTCATAGGACGTCTGACTGTAAGAACCAACTCGTCCTCTTGAAATGTCCGCACTCTGACTTTGCGAATGAAAGCCTTTGAAATCTGGGCCTGATAAAGTTCAATATGCTGTTGAACTAATAACCTTTTCTCGTCGAGCGCCTCCAATTCCTGAAGTCAAAGACGATCATTATTATCTGTAGTAAGCTCTTTAGCAATGGCGATTCTCAATGATGGAATTTGAATTTTTAAAGGTAGAACAGCTTCACATCCATATACCAAAGAAAAAGGTGTACAACCTGTGGGGTTATGGACAGTAGTACGATATGTCCATAAACATTCTCCAAGTTTATCACTCCAATTACGTTTGTTAATAGAGAACTTTTTAAGGAGTTTGATAATGGTCTTGTTTAATGCTTCAGCCAACCCGTTAGCCGCAGGATTATAGGCTGTAGAGGCGACATTCTTGATTCTGTTGTCATCACAGAACCTATTAAATTTCTGGCTGATGAATTGCGGTCCATTATCATGAATGATTCGGCGAGGAACACCAAATCTGTATATCACATGATGCTTGATAAAATTGATAACGCTACTAGTCTTTACTTCAGCCAAAGGTATAGCTTCCGCCCACTTGGAGAAATAATCAGTTATAGCTAAGATGAACCGATGTCCTTTAGATGAAGAAAGATTGATAGGGCCAATTATATCCATGCCCCAAGCTTCAAAAGGCCATGAGGCTGCAGTTGGATGTAGAAATTTTGATGGTTGGTGAATGAAGTCTGCATGAATTTGACATGCCCGGCATTTTCTTGCATAATCAATAGCATCTGATACTATAGAGGGCCAATAGTAGCCCATACGTCGGATACGATCATGTAGTTTAGGACCAGGTTGATGTGCTCCACAAATGCCGTCATGAGCTTCACGTAATATTTGCTTTGTTTCATCACCAGCAAGACACCTCAAGAGCAATCCATCAAAAGTTCTTCGATATAGTGTCTTAGTAGTATGATTATAATAGAATCGAAGTGATCGACGACGGATACTTGTAGCTTCTTTAGGATCTTTTGGTAAAATGTCATGCACTACAAAATCAATGAATGGTACTCTCCAATCTTCACTAAGGATATTGAGTTCAGTTAGGTTGCTGAATTCAATGTTGTGGTTATTTTCAACACAGAATAATTCTCTATTAGATAAAATAACCATCTGTTGCCTTTTGACTGGAACTGCCAATACTGCAGCTAGGTTAGCCAAGGCATCAGCTTCTGTATTGCATGCCCGACGTACATGTTCGATGAAGAACCCTTTGAACGAAGAAGCTATTCTAATTGCTGCTTCATGGTATGATACCAAATCTTGATGTCGGACCTTATATGTACCTCTAACCTGATTAACAATCAGTTTAGAATCACCATATACTTTGAGATATTCAATATCCAATTGTTTAGCCAATTGGAGTCCAATGAGTAAAGCATTATATTCTGCCACATTGTTAGAGAATGATTCGTCTAAAGAATAGGCCCTTTGAATAGTTAATCCCTCGGGTGAAACAAGAACAATTCCTACTCCCGCCACAAGAGTGCCTCCAGGTCCAATTCTAGAAGCTCCATCAGAGAACAACCTCCAAGTAGAAAATTCTTCTGAAATCATATTTGATTCCCAAATTTTGTCTGGAATCTCATCATAGAGTTTAGATATTTCAGGAACAGGATGAGCTGCTAAAAAGTCGGCAAGTGCTTGGCCTTTTACAGACTTTTGAGGCACATAAATCATATCATATTGTGCTAATAATATGGCCCATGTAACAAGCCTAGAATTGAGTGTACTTGGCTTCTTCATTAAAACTCGAAGAGGATTGACCCGAGATATGACATGAATAGTTTGGCCTATGATGTAATGCCTTGTTTTCTGAACAGAAAATATTAGAGCTAAACATTCCTTCTCCACTGGGCTATAGCGATGTTCGGCTCCAATTATTGTTCGGCTAAGATAATAGATGGCTTGTTCATGACCACCTTTGTTTTTCTGAGCTAACAATGCTCCCAATGAATGATCCATTGCCCGAACATACATTAAGAAGGGGATTCTTGAAATTGATGGTACAAGGACCGGTGGACTCTTTAAATACCGCTTTATGTCGACATTCTTCCGTCCAAACGAAAGATACACCTTTCTTCATTAATTGAGTAAATGGTCTGCAACGTCCAGATAAATTCAAAATGAACCGCGTAATGTACGCAAGTCGGCCTTGGAATCCTCGTAGCTCTGTTAGGTTGCGTGGAGGACGCATCTCTTGAATGGCTTTGATCTTCTCGGGATCAACGACTATACCTTTAGAGGTAATGATGAAGCCGAGAAACTTACCACTAGAGACACCCAAGAAAGACATGGTTGGGTTCATTTTGAGTTGATGCTGGCGCATTAGATTGAAGATAGTTCTTAAATCTTGAATGTGATCTTCTTTGAGATGACTTTTAACTGCGATATCATCAACATAGCATTCGACAATCTTTCACAAATAATCTCGAAAGATAGTACTCATAGCCCACTGGTAGGTTGCACCTGCGTTCTTAAAACCAAATGCCATGACCGTATAACAGTACACACCCTAAGGAGTACGAAACGAAGTATGTTTCTCATCTTCAGGATTCATCTGGATTTGATTATATCCAGAAAATCCATCCATGAAAGAAATTCGTTCGAATCCACATGTATTGTCGATCATAACATCAGTAGCCGGAGGAGGGAATTCGTCTTTAGGACAAGCATCATTGAGATCCCGAAAGTCTATGCAAACTCGGACTTTTCCGGTCTTCTTTAGAACTGGGACGACGTTGGCTACCCAATCAGGATGCTGTTCTTCTCTGATGAAACCACAAGCTATAAGTTTTTTGACCTCATCATCAATTGCATCCATCATTTCAGGCTTAAATCGCCATTGTTGTTGTTTGACTGGTTTGGCATTCGACAAAATGTTAAGCTTGTGAGTTACAATTTGAGGATCTAATTCCGACATATCTTCGTAACTCCAAGCGAAGACATCAATGTATTCACGAATAAGGTGAATTAATTTTTGTTTATCATCCTCTGGGAGATTTTTGCTAATAAAGATTGTTCGTGATATGCCCTTCTCTCCAATATCGACTTGGACCAATTGATCCTCAGTAGGTGGTTCTTATTGTTCGAAATGAAATCCCACTGATTGTCTATCTTTTGTGCCCAAGTGTCCATTTCAGTAGCTTCTTCAATGTCATTTTCGTCATCATCTGAGAATTCGGCAAACACCATGTTAGAAGATGCTATCACCTTATGAACCTGACCGATGCTGGTATCAGAATCCCATGAGATAGAATTAGAAGAGTTTGAACGTTCGTCTTCATTAGATTCAGAAGGCTCTGGAGTTAGAAGTGGTGACGTATAACCTAGTCCTCGTTTTATTTTACTGTGGTATTATTGTGATTTTTTTTGGAACAACAATACGAAGAGGAGTTCGCCTTCCTTTACCATTGTTGAGACCTGTTCTGAAATCATAGCCCATTTTACGGATGATGGCTTTGGATTGTGGACTATAGCATTGTAATTGTACCCTTCCCGTGTATCATCTCTATTATCATTATAGAGCATAATTTTTTATTCTTCTCTTTTGTTGAAGAATATAGGCTTTTCATCTTTCTTTCGAGACGGTACTAAGAAGTACGACTCTTGTATTGAATCCAGTGATACCATATTTCATAGAGATGATACGACTTCTATTGTAAGTGGTTTAAAGTAATCTAGCATATCCAGATAACATTGAGTATAGTAAAAGACATCAGTAAACTGCAAAGGAGATGCTTTATTGATTTTTATATCATTATTTACAATAGGGACTTTAACTTTAGCAGGCTTAGTCAGATTGATGACAAGAGGGGGAGAAGAAGAACAAGAGGGAGGAGAGAGATTCTTGCGATGAAGATCAATTACAAACGGCTCAGGAGAGGTGAGTTCCCTTTGTTCTTGACTATCACCTTTAGGTCGCTTCTTATGGGAAGGAAGATAGATAGTCAGTGGTTTAGAAGACTGAGGACAGGAGGTACGTCCTTTGACTAGGATTACCAGAGTATCATTCGATATACTCTTCTGTTCTTCATCTGTGTCCATTGCTAAAACCACCTTCATAAATTCCTCTTTGTACATACGACAATCGTTGTAGTATGCTTCAACTCCTTTGAAAGAATTCAGATCTGCAACCTCTTTTTGGACTTCTCCATTATCATCCACATATTTAAAGCATTGGTGGAGTGTAGAGGGTACAATATTGTGTTCATGGAGGAATGGTCTCTCCAATAAATCATTGTATGAGCCATGATTGTCAATAACATAGAAAGTTACCTTTGTACGAAGATTGCCAATTTGAAGTTTTAGGTGTATCTTTCCAAAGGTTCTCTCCTTCCTTAATTAAATTCCAGGATGGTAGTAATAGTTGTAAAAAGATTGTGTACTGGGATTTTCAAAGTATCCAGTAAGGACTTCGGCATGATGCTAAGTGCAGACTCGGGATCAATCAGAATACGGTCTACTTTCATGGTATCCACATTCCCTGTGAAATAGAGAGGACGATCATGACGATTGTCTTTTAACAATATGTCATCTTATGTAAAAGTGATATTGGGCATTAATTCAAATACACTGTGACAATGTGCATAGCTGACTTGCTCCTTTTCAGGTTTCTTGAGAAGAGTCAAACAAGTGTCAGCCTGCATCAAAGCTTCACTTAACGTCTCACGAGTTTCTTTTGAGAGACATAAAAGTTCAAAGTTTGACAATCTTGCTGGACTATTGGCCAATTGAGCCAATATGTCAAAATTGTAAGGCTTTTCAAGTCCGAGAGAAGAGGACTTCCTTAGTGCTTTGTCAAAGCGAACATGTTGCTTTCCTTTGTCTGCTAATGTTGGTTTAGGGGGAGATGGTTCGACCACTGGCAATAGTATAGATGATGTATTTTCAGCAGGAGAAGATGATGAAGGAGGAGGATCTGGGGATGAAGCAGGATTCTCTTGATTTTCAGAGTAGTCCCGAAGATAGGGTTTCCCAGATCTAGTGCCCAAGAGAATTTCTTCTTCTGTTAATAGTTCAAAGGATACCATATTGTAGTTCTTAGATTTAGACTTGGAATGCTTCTTTTGCTTAGAAGAATAAGGCTTTTCAAATTCTGCCACCAGATCTGGATGAATCCACATAATCTCTCCTCCGTCAGTTGACAGCGGAACAAGACCTTCATTTTGAGGAAGTGGGATATTCATAATTTTCTGAGTAGTCCTTGGAACGGGAACAGCACCATCTTGTACAAGTTGAGGTAGAAAATCACCGAATTGGAGAGAAACCATATTAGCAGTCACTGTTTTCTCATCCTACTGTAGAGTAATTGCTCCAGAATTGACCAACTCTTGGATTTTGCCTTTGAGCATATAACATGCTCTGGTTGGATGCCCTATGAATCTGTGATAAACACAATATTTAGGGTGATCAATTTTACCAACTTCTTCTGGTCGCTTTGCCTCTGGAAGTTGAAGCTTATTGCTCTTGATCAAGCAATCAAAGATGCTTAAAGTATCATCTTCATTCTTTTGGACGAGTTGACTTTTGCGGTGGTACTGATGGAGTGGATGCTGTCTGAGTAATATTGACAGCCAAAGACACTTTGCCTTTGAGATTAATGGCCAATGTTTCTTTATTCTTGCGGTTGTTTTGGCGATTATTACCCCCAGGTGTAGAATGTTCATCTTGGTTAAGATGAGTCATTTGGACTCCTAACTGCTTGAACTTTTTTGTACTGACTTTTGTCGACTTTGTATTAACAATGAAAGAAGACCAATCCTGGAATTGTGTAGATCCCATCCACATACTGATAATAGACAACAAGTTTGATTTGCAAGTGTCTATTGTTACAGCAGATGGAGTACCTAAAGGCATTTTGAGTGCCTCTCGACAGAATATTTTAATGAAACTCTCTGTGGATTCATTGTGCCTCTGCTTAATTTTAATAAGGACAGACATTGTCATGTCATTGACTCCCTCATAAAATCGTTCCAAGAATATTTGCTTAAAACCAGCAAAAGAAGTAATACTGCCATCAGACAGGCTACGATACCAGTCATATGCTGCACCGGCTAAACAACCGACGAACACTCTGGTAAGGAGAGCATCATTTGGCTGTAATTGATCGGTCATCACTTCGAAATGATTGATGTATTGACTTGGAGAAGTGCTACCATCAAACAACATAATGGTTGGGAGCTTATACTTAGGAGGAAATAGAACTTCCTTCCACTCTGTAGGATATGGTTGCTTTATGCGCAGTCTTTGTAGACCATCCTTCTGCTTGAAAGCTTCAAACTGAGTGCGTAAGAGTTTTACAGCTTCATTAGCATCCCCTGATGTTTGGAAATTGGTAGGCTAGTTAGAAGTATTAAGAGGAGGAACGGCATGGTAATTACCACCTCCAGCACCAGACTGACTTGGATCAGCTTGAATTGGTACAGAAGCAACCTGGGGGGCTGGTACCCCCAGACTAACAGGTACAGAAGATACTATAAGCTCAGGATTTGTTGCAGGGTTTACAATCGGAGGCACTGTATGTTGAGCCACCATTATGGTGTACATGCTTGCAACCATTTCTGCCATGGTTTTCAATTTGTCTTCTAATGCAACAATCCGTTGCTCTTGACTGGTTGACGTCGAGGCATCTTGGTCTTCTATAACGGTATATGCCGTCACTTCTCTGGCGGCTATTGATGAAATAGTTTGTTCAGAACTTTCACTATCTGCATCAAACTCTGAAAAAGAGTCCTCTCCCACATGGGTGATAGGAAGGTCTTCTTGATTAAAGACACTATAGTTCAAATATCGATTTCTCGATCTAGTGTATTGAAAGACACCTTCACTGGATGTATGGATCCGATCGAAGTATTGTTGACTAGGATTACGGGATGCATTACCTCTTGGACGTTTCCCACCCCAGTGCCTTGAGAAGTCATGTTGACAGAAGCATATAATAGTTCATCTTCGTCTTCTATTATATGTTCAGGGGTCGAAGCATGGTTCATACGATCGAAGATAGATCGTCGAGCGGATTGGCAACAACAGTTGATGACGACTTCATGTAGACAGTAGCAATTTGAAGCGTGAATTAGAGGTGAAGGAAACATTCCTGCAGTCTCCCGTCTTTTTGTAAGACTTTGCCGGAGATCAGTTACTACCATAGGACGAGAAGAAGTCGGAGGAACATATTCCGTAATGATGTTAGGAACATGTCTTCTATTCTTCAGGTGTTTAGTTCCTTGAATGTACAAAGATGTACTTAATTCATGAGCATAGGTAGATGGGTCTTTGTTTTCAAACTTTGGCTTTTGGTGCAGATTGGCCTTTGACATAGGATTCTTGCGTTTTGCCAAAGTTGATTTTGCTTGACGCCTATTGAGATAAGCACGTAAGTCTGAAAATTCTGCTCCCGGTGTCTCTGTTTGTGATACCTTCAATTTTTCTTGCTTGGATCTAGAAATTTGTAAGGTAGGAAGATCTTGACCAAACCTCATAGGAGTAGGCAAGATACCCCTGTGATCAGTATTTTTTCCGGTATTAGACATCCGAAGACCTCTGTTTACATGAATATAATCTGATTCGTTTTTCTCTGAGTCATAGGCCAGGGAAGTTTGAGGAAAAACTAAAGGGTGTTTTCCTTTATTTTGAATAGGGTTAGCTAAGAAGCGTTTCCTTTTGTTCTGTTGTGTAATCATTTTAGGCATAGGTTGTGCCAATTGAGGAATTGTCATTAGACTTTTTCCTTTGTTCTGTTTAGTGTTGGCACTAGGACATGAATTCTCCAAGTTCAGAACTTGAGAATGGGAAGAGGGAATAGCCAAAAGACTAGTTCCCTTGAGTCGCGCCATAGAAGCAGATTGTGCCTGGATTGCATATTGCTTGGGTTACGCCAGAGTCCTACGGACTACTGATGGTGCCTTAGCAGCAACGTTGGTAGACTGTGCTTCGACAGTAGCTTGAAATGATTGCACCTTGGCAGCAAAGTGGGTAGATTGTGCCTTGGTCATTGAGCCATCAGGTTGCGCCTGGGTAACAGCGACTGTGGAAGACTTAGGAATCCACACAGTTCTGTTATTAGCGATAGCCACCGTGCACTTATTGCTCTTGATGTTGATCATATTCTCGTAGGTTGTCTGGTCTACTTGAACAACCAGAGTCTTCTGCGTCTTGCGGATCGACGCAATGTCACATTGAATTGTCACTTTCTCATCGGAGGAGAAAGTCATCCCCAGCAGAGTCGCCATTTTGTTTGCAAAAACAAAAATTTGTTTTATTCCAAAATTATAAAAGAGTACAAAGTACAATGAATTCTGGGAAAGTACAACTTTAGGAATCTGATCAGAAGACAATCACTTTATCCCTTGGGCGATGTGAACTTGAAGACTGTAGCCTCCGGAGAATGCAGCAGCAATTTTGTAAGAGTTCTTGATCTCTGTTCCTCTCTCCGTGTGTGTAACAATGATTGAAAACTCTATTTATAGAGTTCTTGAAATAACTATTTTAGCAGTTATTCTGATAGTGCACGAAGCCGGACTGTGCCATATTGAATTGCGCCAATCTTCTGTTGTGCCAACTTTTATTCTGTTGTCAGTCGTGTACTAACTGTATTTAGACGCATGGCATCATATGATTGAGATGCGTGAGGTCGTGTACAGGCTAGTAGACACGTCTTGAGAGATTGGTGGCATGTGTGCCACGTCATCCTGCTTTAGAATGTAAGTTGTCTAAACTTTATCAGGTTGCACGAGCTTTGGTTCAACAAGTAAAACTGTGCTTGATTTGAGCTGCGCCTACACACTTGGCAGCTTCTGAGCAAAAAGTCGTTCAGGTTGCGCTTAGACGCAACTAAGGATTTTGTTTAGATTGCGCCTGGGCGCAACTTACGAAGTGTACAGGACAACTGTCCACCAACTTCTCATGAGCGGCACAATTCCCGAGATTCGAAAAGATTTTCCTTATTCACTGTTGTGTCAGTCGTCAGTATTGTCAGATAATGATAACCATTAAGTGACAGATGCCACATAGGTTTTGGCGCAACCAGACTAGGTGCAGTCTGATATTAGGCGCAACCTGATCAGTAGCACAATCTGCTCTCTGACCTTCATATCAGTGGCGCAATTCGACTTTTGGGGTGCAACTTGATCACAGATTAGTATATTGAAGACGCAACTTAATTTTTAGGCTCTACATGGGCGACAAAAGACAACTACCCTCTGAAGAAGCTCCTCAGCTCTAAATCCTAAAAAAAAAACATACTATCCTCGACTCCCCAATTCGAAGCCTTCGACTTAGAGTCCGACCGAAGGATCATGGTCCTGTGCGATAATTGATGCCTGGGGTTCGTCACTCTCCGATAACTTTTCTAGCTCAGGCGGACCGCACGACAAATCAGCAATAAAAGCTCTCCCTCCCCATGAGAGGGACCGACTAGAGTCTCGAAAATCTCGGAAGAAAAAAACGGGATGAAAACCCAACGTCACCCTTTCCATCAAAATGATGTCCTCTATACCATCCTTCATCGTGATGCCCAGCAGCGGAGTAGCCTTCACCCCATGAGTCACACTGCCAGGCTATAATACCTTAGAAGGGATACCACAGGAAGAGCTTGGAGCAGAGCTGGAGATCGACTGACCCGCACCGGGAACCACAGGGGACTCACGGGAAAATAAACCAGAAGGGGAGTCCGAGAGAGCCGGAGAGCTGGGATAGAGAGGCCCTGCTGTGCCTGGGGAGCCGCAGCCACCACAGCCACGGAACAAACTGAAGGAGTAGAAGGCGGCTGGGATGACGTTGAAGGCATGAAAGGTTCAGAATGAACGAGGAGAACAGGACCGAAAGGAGTGAAGGCGGTTGCGCCTGTCACGACCCGCACCCACCGTGAGGGTACGAGTACGTAACAGTGCCCAGCCTACGCCACAGTGCCAGCGGTAGAATGCTGTTCTAGGTCATGAACTATAACTAACACAATATAGAATAATCTCCAACTGGAGGCTAATTACAGAAGGTACAACTCAATCACAATTAGAGATAGAATATGGCACAATAAAATAGATAAAAAAATTCTCAACTGAGGTACAACAGAAATGAAATAACATAAGTTAATAACTACTAGTCTCAGTATCTCTAAATATACAACTCTGAAAATAAGGACAACAACTAAACATGAAAAAGGAAACAATCTAGACTATCTAAACTATACAATGGGTATCATCCTCAGCAGCTGCCCGAACCTCCCCAGGGGTCCAGGTCGCGAGTGTCATCTAAGAAAGCTCCAAAGTAAGGGGTACAGGGTTCCTTATCATCCTCTGTAAAATTTTCAACAGGTCCAGTCAGGACGGGAGCGAGCACAATACATCTCACGCAGATCATAACAGGTTAGAGAATATAAACATGCAAGAGAGTACGATACATGAAACTGAAAAAAGTATATGATGTAAACAGAGAGAGAACTGTAATAGAAATATGTCACGACCCGCACCCACTGTGAGGGTACGAGTACGTAATAGCGCCCAGCCTACGCCGCAGTGTCGGCGGTAGAATGCTGTTCTAAGTCTCTAACTAACCATCAACTCATGCAGTATATAATGTACTCATCATGATCAACTCCGAACGGAGGACAAGTATAAGATAAGGTGTATCTCAATCACAGTCTAAGCACGATAAGATAACACAGAATTGTAAATAAGAAATTGAAGACAAAACTAATACTGAAATAATAATAACATCTGAATAATCTCAAATACATCTCAAGTCTCAAATCTGTACAACAAGCTCTAAATGAAAAATAAAAGCAAGTCTACTAGACTAAATCCCGATCACTCCTGAGTGTCGGGGCCAAAGGTAGCTAAGACATCTCCTCAGTAAAATGTAGGGCAGGTGTCCTCAGGGCAATCATCTGTAAAATTTTCAACAGGTCCAGTCAGGACAGGAACGAGCACATCTCATCTAGAAAACCCAAGTAAATGACAGAGAACTATAGAGCAGTTATAGACAGTTGTATTGATGAAAATGGCAGTTATATATTCAGGTGATGGTAAGAAAGACAGATAAAGTGCAAGGAAAGTAAATACTAAACAAGAGAAGAATCATAGCAATGAAGACTGTAAAAATAGAACTAGCTGAACCAGGGTAATATGATATAAAGTCCAGACAACATGTAGACCAGTGTAACTCCAATGTAAGTCCAGTACAGGATGAATCTCATATAAGATGAATCCAGCAAGTGACGATTCCATTCATAGTGATCAATGATTCCAGGGTGAGTCCAGCCTATACTCTAGCAGTGTGTTTTAAAATACCGAGCTTGACATGTAAACGGCTATGGGTAATCCGGCACATCACACACCTGGCCGGGTGTGATATGGCTATCATTCCAGTAGATTCTAGTAGGGGTGATTCCAGTAATGGGGTATGTCTACATGTCTTACTCTAGTATTTCCCCTCCCAGCAAGTGAATCCAGAATTCTGACACAATAATTCAAGATGAGTCTAGCCAAGTACAATGATACCAGTAAATGATTTCGGGGTGATTCCAGTAATAATTCCTGTAGGTGATTCCAGTAATAGAAGCCGAAAATGATGATACTAGTAAATGAGGCTAGAATAAATGTGTGCCGTATACATGAATCCAGAAATAACAGTACGTGTTTGTAACAGAGAATCACATACAGCTAACTAGAACTGAAATACAGTAATTGACAAATAAATGAGAGAACTATCAGAGAATGTACTCGCCTGATACTCTGAAATGAGTAGTGTAATATCAGATGCCTGCACCAGAGTCACAATGTCCTAAACAGAGTAACATGGGTCATGATATGTAAAATACAAGAGAATTGAAAGCTACAATGCAAACTACATGATTTCTAGGCCAATCTAGGTCAAAGTCAACTCTAAGTCAAACATGGTCCACTGTCTAGGTCAAACCAGGTCAACACTGGGTCAACTAGGTCCATCCTAGTCCAGTCAAGTCTCACTAGGCCTAACCAAGCCTAGCCTAGTATCCAAGCACAAACACAAGATTACTAGCAACTCATTTTGCATATACCAAATATATATACATACACTACATATATACACTAGAACTTACATCCCATCTAACCATCAGCCCATATCACAAATAAATCCTCCTTCCAGTTGGAGTAGTACTAATCATACAATACCCTATGTCAATATATAACTACCCTTGACACTTGGTATTCTATACTCTAACCCATTCATTAACCCCATATGTCCTACATTATTGCCTAATACTTAAATACACACATACATATATCCATATTTTTCCCACATCCCTCCTATATTCCTGATACAACCTCATAACCCAAAATCCTAACTCTAAAACCAATCCAAAATAGTAAACTAGCATATGAATATGAATTAAAACCAATTTCAGATTTTTGTATTGGTACCAAGGTTCACATGATGGACTCTCAGGTTTCAGTTGCTAAATCTCAGAAAAATGGAGCTGAACCTGAGATGACATCCTAAGCTCTAGGATACCTGAAGTGAAGGAAGGACCTACATGATAAGGAAGGACACTAAGCCCCCTACTACTACTCCCTGCTTGCTGCTGCAGTGCAATGCAAAACCCAGGCAATACAATGCAAACCAAGCTGCTGCTGTGCAATGCAGCCCAGGCAATGCAACCAACTGCTGCTGTGCAATGCAGCCCAGGCAAGGTAAGCTGCTGTGCAATGCAAAGCCACTGCCTGCACATGTATTTGCATTGAAAAGTCAGGCCAAGCCAAGGCTTCACTACACCCAATTCTGTACACAAGTCACATGAATCCCCATACCTATACACCTATATATGTAACTATAAGAATACCATATCTAAACATCTAATATCAGATATTACATCTTAGCTAACCAACATACATCATCTAAGTTAACTATTAAATCAAGAATCAACTCAACTCCACACATCTCTGATATGCCCCTATACTCTCAAATCCCCATGTCTATTTGTACTCAAGTCCTAGGACTGAACCTAAGGGTCTATTGCTACTACCACACAAGGTATCACCTTGCCAAATGGCCAATGACCTCTCTCATAACTGACACCTACATAACCCTCACTCCTTATTCCTACTGCCATATATATATATATATATACGCACACATTACCTATATATACTATCTATTAGCATATAATCACATAAGAGAAATAGGACACATAGAGAGGGGGAAACAAGAGTGTGCACAGCCTAAGAAATCAGCAAGGGCAAACAGTGAACAAACAGATAGGCAACTGAAACAGTTTCAGTCTGTGTGTGTGGAGTGATCTCAGTGTCAAAACAGTGTCTATGTGTGACAGTGTCAAAGAGGGTGATAGGTTGTGAGATGAGAGTGTGATACATGTGAGTTCCCAGGACTTCCAACCAGTCCAAAGCCTCTCAGGAAATCAGTAATAGAGTTCTCAGCCAACACATGGATACAACCTATTTAGCTAAAGTCTAACATATGTGTGTGGAGTCAATGACAGTTCCCTGTCATCCCAATCCCAATTTCTATTTCAATCAAATAAACAGTGTTCAGGAAAATGTGGGTGTAGCAGTTATGTGAGAAAACAGTGTTCAAATCCAATCTCAGAAATCAGCCAAATAACCATTCGAAAACCTATTTCCAATTTCAAAACAAATCTCAGTTATGCATTTGTGAACCAACATTCCATTTGATCATTCATAGACATTAATACATTTCGAAATCTCAGATTTCATGACAGTTAAATAGTTCAAATGAACTCAATACCAAACATATACATGACATTATATGAACCCATATCAATCCACAAAAAGCTGAACATATATAGGAATAAACATGGAAATTAAGAATCAATACAGTTTGTGTCTCAGGTTATAGGATACAGGGAAAAATAGGTTGAGTCACTTTGAATCCAGAAATAGCATAGCAATTTTGACATGAAAATCAGTTAGTTAGGATTTAGTTAATCAGTGAGTGAGTGTGTAGCTCAGGCCATTTAGAGTGTCAAATGATAGGTATCCTATTTCAGTTTTAAGTAACATCAATCATATGTGTGTGTGTGTGTGTGTGGGAGAACACCATATTCTTAGATTAAAATCAGTGAATCAAAACTTACAGTGAAACAATACTTAAATCATCTCAGGATTTCTCATGTCAGTCTACTTGAAATCTTAGGTTCCAGTTTAAACTCAGTTCAGTTAGGAAACAGTGCTTGCAAGTGTGTACCTGTGTGTGTGTATATAGGAATAGAACTAATCTCAGGAAATTCTACCAATGACAGTTCATAAACCAATCCAAGCCAAACTTCAAAAACCCAAACCTACAAACTCACCCCTAGGCATGTAAATATGTCTCATATTAAAAATTGAACATTAAATACTTTAATTAACCAATTAATTAATTAACTATGTAAGAAGCAGAACACAGAACATGTATCAGAGAATAGCAGTGTCGTACGGCGAGGACCGTGCCTCGTGCTCACGACACAGAGGGACACACGTCTCGTGCTCGTGCACGTGGGTTCGCCCATAGTAGGGCTAAGTGGTGAAGTGTCTGCATTGAGTCCAGTCAAGTCGTGTCCAAAGAAAACAGTGCGTATCAGATACGGTTTTCGTGTGTGAGCAGTCCAGTACAAAACCCGTGCGAACGCGATTTCTTCGCGAATACACCACGAAATCACCCCAAATTTTGGGAGAGTGGTGACAGAGGTTGCCCCCTCGTGCTCTCCAAAAATCGTGTCACGAGGGGCCGTGTCGTGTCCTGTGTCGACCCCGAGCAGCAGGGTACTGCACGGTGTCCTCGTGCACGCGTTCGTGTCCAGTTTTGGACACGAAAACCAACTCAAATCGTGTTCAGACAAGTACAAACATAATCTACATATCAAGAGCTATTCAAATATATAATTTGTTTTGAAAAACATTAACATTCAATCCATTGAGGTATTCTATCGAACACCTACACAACACTACGACACGTGTCCGATACGGACACCAAACGGACACGAAAATCACCCAAATTTTAGGAACACCTAGGGGACTCCTAGATCTAGCCCTACATGCAAAGAAAACTGAGATTTAAATCAATTTGAAGGGTTTTACCTATGTGTGCAAAAAGCTTAGAAAAGCTCCAAATGGGGGATTCTTCCTCTTGGTGCCAAAAGCCCCAAATTGTCCCAAAGCTGGGATTAAACTTAGAAATCAAAAAATAGGAGAGTGTTAGGTTCTAATGCAAGAAACTAGGATCAAAAAGGAATTAAAATGGATTTATAGGAATTTTTGCAAGAGGGACAATACCTTTCCTTCTCCAATGTTGAAATGAATGAAAGAAGGAGGCAAGCCCTAGAGAATAAGTGTTTATATAGGGTGAGGATCCCTATGGCTGGTCATTTAGGGTTTGGTTAGGGTTAGGGCTTCTAGTTATGGGCCATGTGCCAAGTCATGATCAAAATAAATCATTTAGCCATAAGTCATTTCATGAAACTATGAACCATGACTTAAATCCACTAAACCAAGTCCCCTCATTCTAAAATTAGTTTCTAATGACTAAATGTAGGTTACCCTAAGTTAGACTAGGGTTACCATGGCTAGGGTTAGCTTCTAGGATAGCTCACTAGGTCTCAACAAGTCAAGTCAACCTAGAAATTCACCAATTCAACAAATGACCAAATAAATCAAATAAGTCAAAATGACCAAAATATCCTTAGGCTAAAAATGATAATTAAATCATCCTAATGACATGGTTAGGCTCTAGGTCATGCAGTCTCTCAGGTTTCACTAGCAGCACATCAAAATCATAAGTCATGACTTAAAACAGTTTTAAATATTTTAAAAATTACTAAAAATTACCAAAAATCATAATGTGAAATAAATATCAATGAATAATAATTATAATTACAAAATTTCAAAAATACCCTCATCTGGAAAACTGGGTGTTACAATCCTACCCACCTTATAAAAATTTTGTCCTCGAAATTAAGATGATCGCACCTCTCCTAGGTCAAACCCCCAAGCAATCAAAGTCGAAATAATACAATCCTACTGGTCGTGATTCCACAGTCTCGAACAGGGTAGCTACACTATCTAGCAATCACAAGCAATATCCTGGCAGGTACTAAGGAAAAACACACATGGAAGTGGGGAGGAAGAACAAGAAGGTCAAACCTGCTAATCCATCACCTGCGATGTCAGTCTCCTCAGCTGCCATCGCAAAAGCTCCACCCCTCTGGTGCTGAGCTACAAGTAGCCTAGCCCCCTCAAAAGGAGGTACAATAGGACAATCTATCTTCTGGTGGACAGCTGACCCACAGAAATAGCAAACCCTCAACCTCTTCCTGCACTGCTCCCAGATGTGTCCCGGCTTCTTGCAGTAGGAACAACTGATCACCTTCGGGTCCTGACCCCGATACTGATGCTGTACCTATTGAACTCCCACTGGTGCCTGCGTCTGCTGAGTCTGCACATGAGGCCTCTTGGCCTGGCCTCCGTTGCTGCTGGTACCGTGAGCGTTCCGTCCCCTCTTGAGCC
The DNA here is from genome assembly GCA_029216955.1 of Iris pallida. NCBI lineage: Eukaryota > Viridiplantae > Streptophyta > Magnoliopsida > Asparagales > Iridaceae > Iris > Iris pallida. The sequence goes on from JANAVB010011800.1 coordinate 3,741,031, forward strand.
TCAGCTCAAGATCATCCTCAGCCAGTAAAGCTCCCGTCAAAATCTCCTCGAAAGTGGCATCCCTGTTGCCCTTGGTCAGGGACTTGACTTCCTTGACCAGACCCTTCCGGAACCTCTGGGCCTTCGCCGCCTCGCTTAAACCCTCTACGAATCTGCTGAGGCGGCCGAACTCCCCAGCGTACTCCTCCACTGACAGGCTCCCCTGTACTAGGCTCTCGAACTGCGACTCCAAGGCTCTGAGCGCTGAATCTGGAAAGAACTTCTTCTTGAAGAAGCCCCTGAACTCCTCCCAAGTCTGTCCAGCTATCCCCACCCTGGGGTCAGACTGATACCAGGTGCGAGTAAGATCTCGCATCCGGCTAGCTGCGGCCTCGATCTGAAGATCTGCTGGTATCTTGGCCAGGCGGAAGATCTCCTCTATATGCTCGATCCACTCATCGGCATATAGGATCCCCTCTGTCCCCAAAAAGTCTCTGGGGCTCATCTTCTGAAACTGCTCGATCCCCGGTGTCCTCGGCTGCTGTATCACTGGTCGAGATGCGACTGCCGTAAGGGCCAACTCCATGCCTCGGTCCTGTCGGGCCTGCTGCCGGTCCATAAACTGCTGGAAGTAACCGAACATCTGTGCCGCATCCACGTGTCCTGTAGGCGGCGGCTGCTGGAACTCCATCTCTAGGATGACTGGGTCCTGCCCCCGAGCTGGTGGAGGCACACCCCCTGCTGCTGCTGCTGAAGTCTCAATATGGACAGAGGTAGCAGGAGCTGCATCCACCTGACCCTGCTGATCTGGCTGAGAGATGGCAGTCCCCTCTACAATGACTGCTGCACCCGAGCGATGTGATCGTGTCTCCACCATCCTGAAGACAGATCGAACAAGGAAGTCAATACTGAGCAGGAATCGATATATCAAAGGAGGACAGTTATTTCAAAGAAGGCAAATCAGTACGATATGTAGATGGCATGATTCAAAGCAGAATTTTTTTCCTAACTGTGATTGAGTGCCTCTCCGGTAAAGCCTATCTCTCAGTCCTATCGCAGGCTCGCAGCAGTACAACTAAGTCGCCGTACTACTACGATATCGTACTAATGCGACTCTCGACCTGCATGGGCCACCACTAAAAACGTGTCACGACCCGCACCCACTGTGAGGGTACGAGTACGTAACAGCGCCCAGCCTACGCCGCAGTGTCGGCGGTAGAACGCTGTTCTAAGTCTCTAACTAACCATCAACTCATGCAGTATATAATGTACTCATCATGATCAACTCCAAATGGAGGACAAGTATAAGATAAGGTGTATCTCAATCACAGTCTAAGCACGATAAGATAACACAGAATTGTAACTAAGAAATTGAAGATAAAACTAATACTGAAATTATAATAACATCTGAATAATCTCAAATACATCTCAAGTCTCAAATCTGTACAACAAGCTCTAAATGAAAAATAAAAGCAAGTCTACTAGACTAAATCCCGATCACTCCTGAGTGTCGAGGCCAAAGGTAGCTAAGCCATCTCCTCAGTAAAATGTAGGGCAGGTGTCCTCAGGGCAATCATCTGTAAAATTTTCAACAGGTCCAGTCAGGACAGGAACGAGCACATCTCATCTAGAAAACCCAAGTAAATGACAGAGAACTATAGAGCAGTTTTAGACAGTTGTATTGATGAAAATGGCAGTTATATATTCAGGTGATGGTAAGAAAGACAAATAAAGTGCAAGGAAAGTAAATACTAAACAAGGAAAGAATCATAGCAATGAAGACTGTAAAAATAGAACTAGCTAAACCAGGGTAATATGATATAAAGTCCAGACAACATGTAGACCAGTGTAACTCCAATGTAAGTCCAGTACATGATGAATCTCATACAAGATGAATCCAGCAAGGGACGATTCCAGTCATAGTGATCAATGATTCCAGGGTGAGTCCAGCCTATACTCTAGCAGTGTATTTTAAAATACCGAGCTCGACATGTAAACGGCTATGGGTAATCCGGCACATCACACACCTGGCCGGGTGTGAGATGGCTATCATTCCAGTAGATTCCAGTAGGGGTGATTCCAGTAATGGGGTATGTCTACATGTCTTACTCTAGTATTTCCCCTCCCAGCAAGTGAATCCAGAATTTTGACACAATGATTCAAGATGAGTCCAGCCAAGTACAATGATACAAGTAAATGATTTCGGGGTGATTCCAGTAATGATTCCAGTAGGTGATTTCAGTAATAGAAGCCGGAAACGATTATACCAGTAAATGAGGCTAGAATAAATGTGTGTCGTATACATGAATCTAGAAATAACAGTATGTGTTTGTAACAGAGAATCACATACAGCTAACTAGAACTGAAATACAGTAATTGACAAATAAATGAGAGAACTATCAGAGAATGTACTCGCCTGATACTCTGAAATAAGTAGTGTAATATCAGATGCCTGCACCAGAGTCACAATGTCCTAAACAGAGTAACATGGGTCATGATATGTAAAATACAAGAGAATTGAAAGCTACAATGCAAACTACATGATTTCTAGGTCAATCTAGGTCAAAGTCAACTCTAAGTCAAACATGGTCCACTGTCTAGGTCAAACCAGGTCAACACTGGGTCAACTAGGTCCATCCTAGTCCAGTCAAGTCTCACTAGGCCTAACCAAGCCTAGCCTAGTATCCAAGCACAAACACAAGATCACTAGCAACTCATTTTGCATATACCAAATATATATACATACACTACATATATACACTAGAACTTACATCCCATCTAACCATCAGCCCATATCACAAATAAATCCTCCTACCAGTTGGAGTAGTACTAATCATACAATACCCTATGTCAATATATAACTACCCTTGACACTTGGTATTCTATACTCTAACCCATTCATTAACCCCACATGTCCTACATCATTGCCTAATACTTAAATACACACATACATATATCCATATTTTTCCCACATCCCTCCTATATTCCTGATACAACCTCATAACCCAAAATCTAACTCTAAAACCAATCCAAAACAGTAAACTAGCATATGAATATGAATTAAAACCAATTTCAGATTTTTGTATTGGTACCAAGGTTCACATGATGGACTCTCAGGTTTCAGTTGCTAAATCTCAGAAAAATAGGGCTGAACCTGAGATGACATCCTAAGCTCTAGGATACCTGAAGTAAAGGAAGGACCTACATGATAAGGAAGGACACCAAGCCCCCTACTACTACTCCCTGCTTGCTGCTGCAGTGCAATACAAAACCCAGGCAATGTAATGCAAACCAAGCTGCTGCTGTGCAATGCAGCCCAGGCAATGCAACCAACTGCTGCTGTGCAATGCAGCCCAGGCAAGGCAAGCTACTGTGCAATGCAAAGCCCTGCACATGTATTTGCATTGAAAAGTCAGGCCAAGCCAAGGCTTTACTGTACCCAATTCTGCACACAAGTCACATGAATCCCCATACCTATACACCTATATATGTAACTATAAGAATACCATTTCTAAACATCTAATATCAGATATTACATCTTAGCTAACCAACATACATCATCTAAGTTAACTATTAAATTAAGAATCAACTCAACTCCACACATCTCTGATATGCCCCTATACTCTCAAATCCCCATGTCTATTTGTACTCAAGTCCTAGGACTGAACCTAAGGGTCTATTGCTACTACCACACAAGGTATCACCTTGCCAAATGGCCAATGACCTCTCTCATAACTGACACCTACATAACCCTCACTCCTTATTCCTACTGCCATATATATATATATATATATATATATACGCACACATTACCTATATATACTATCTATTAGCATATAATCATATAGGAGAAATAGGACACATAGAGAGGGGGAAACAAGAGTGTGCACAGCCTAAGAAATCAGCAAGGGCAAACAGTGAACAAACAGATAGGCAACTGAAACAGTTTCAGTCTGTGTGTGTGGAGTGATCTCAGTGTCAAAACAGTGTCTATTTGTGACAGTGTCAAAGAGGGTGATAGGTTGTGAGATGAGAGTGTGATACATGTGAGTTCCCAGGACTTCCAACCAGTCCAAAGCCTCTCAGGAAATCAGTAATAGAGTTCTCAGCCAACACATGGATACAACCTATTTAGCTAAAGTCTAACATATGTGTGTGGAGTCAATGACAGTTCCCTGTCATCCCAATCCCAATTTCTATTTCAATCAAATAAACAGTGTTCAGGAAAATGTGGGTGTAGCAGTTATGTGAGAAAACAGTGTTCAAATCCAATCTCAAAAATCAGCCAAATAACCATTCGAAAACCTATTTCCAATTTCAAAACAAATCTCAGTTATGCATTTGTGAACCAACATTCCATTTGATCATTCATAGACATTAATACATTTCGAAATCTCAGATTTTATGACAGTTAAATAGTTCAAATGAACTCAATACCAAACATATACATGACATTATATGAACCCACATCAATCCACAAAAAGCTGAACATATATAGGAATAAACATGGAAATTAAGAATCAATACAGTTTGTGTCTCAGGTTATAGGATACAGGGAAAAATAGGTTAGTCACTTTGAATCCAGAAATAGCATAGCAATTTTGACATGAAAATCAGTTAGTTAGGATTTAGTTAATCAGTGAGTGAGTGTGTAGCTCAGGCCATTTAGAGTGTCAAATGATAGGTATCCTATTTCAGTTTTAAGTAACATCAATCATATGTGTGTGTGTGTGTGGGAGAACACCATATTCTTAGATTAAAATCAGTGAATCAAAACTTACAGTGAAACAATACTTAAATCATCTCAGGATTTTTCATGTCAGTCTACTTGAAATCTTAGGTTCCAGTTTAAACTCAGTTCAGTTAGGAAACAGTGCTTGCAAGTGTGTACCTGTGTGTGTGTGCACAGGAATAGAACTAATCTCAGGAAATTCCACCAATGACAGTTCATAAACCAATCCAAGCCAAACTTCAAAAACCCAAACCTACAAACTCACCCCTAGGCATGTAAATATGTCTCATATTAAAAATTGAACATTAAATACTTTAATTAACCAATTAATTAATTAACTATGTAAGAAGCAGAACACAGAACATGTATCAGAGAATAGCAGTGTCGTGCGGCGAGGACCGTGCCTCGTGCTCACGACACAGAGGACACGCGCCTCGTGCTCGTTCACGTGGGTTCGCCCATAGTAGGGCTAAGTGGTGAAGTGTCTGCATTGAGTCCAGTCAAGTCGTGTCCAAAGAAAATAGTGCGTATCAGACGCGGTTTTCGTGTGTGAGCAGTCCAGTACAAAACCCGTGCGAACGCGATTTCTTCGCGAATACACCACAAAATCACCCCAAATTTTGGGAGAGTGGTGACAGAGGTTGCCCCTTCGTGCTCTCCAAAAATTGTGTCACGAGGGGCCGTGTCGTGTCCTGTGTCGACCCCGAGCAGCAGGGCACTGCACGGTGTCCTCGAGCACGCGTTCGTGTCCAGTTTTAGACACGAAAATCAACTCAAATCGTGTTCAGACAAGTACAAACATAATCTACATATCAAGAGCTATTCAAATATATAATTTGTTTTGAAAAACATTAACATTCAATCCATTGAGGCATTCTATCGAACACCTACACAACACTACGACACGTGTCCGATACGGACACCAAACGGACACGAAAATCACCCAAATTTTAGGGACACCTAGGGGACTCCTAGATCTAGCCCTACATGCAAAGAAAACTGAGATTTAAATCAATTTGAAGGGTTTTACCTATATGTGCAAAAAACTTGGAAAAGCTCCAAATGGGGGATTCTTCCTCTTGGTGCCAAAAGCCCCAAATTGTCCCAAAGCTGGGATTAAACTCAGAAATCAGAAAATAGGAGAGTGTTAGGTTCTAATGCAAGAAACTAGGATAAAAAAGGAGTTAAAATATATTTATAGGGATTTTTGCAAGAGGGACAATACCTTTCCTTCTCCAATGTTGAAATGAATGAAAGAAGGAGGCAAGCCCTAGAGAATAAGTGTTTATATAGGGTGGGGATCCCTATGGCTGGTCATTTAGGGTTTGGTTAGGGTTAGGGCTTCTAGTTATGGGCCATGGGCCAAGTCATGATCAAAATAAATCATTTAGCCATAAGTCATTTCATGAAACTATGAACCATGACTTAAATCCACTAAACCATGTCCCCTCATTCTAAAATTAGTTTCTAATAACTAAATGTAGGTTACCCTAAGTTAGACTAGGGTCACCATGGCTAGGGTTAGCTTCTAGGCTAGCTTACTAGGTGTCAACAAGTCAAGTCAACCTAGAAATTCACCAATTCAACAAATGACCAAATAAATCAAATAAGTCAAAATGACCAAAATACCCTTAGGCTAAAAATGATAATTAAATCATCCTAATGACATGGTTAGGCTCTAGGTCATGCAGTCTCTCAGGTTTCACTAGCAGCACATCAAAATCACAAGTCATGACTTAAAACAGTTTTAAATATTTTAAAAATTACTAAAAATTACCAAAAATCATAATATGAAATAAATATCAATGGATAATAATTATAATTATAAAATTTCAAAAATACCCTCATCTGGAAAACTGGGTGTTACAAAATATCTACTATAAGTAGAGAGCTACCAGTGACTAGTGATTTAGAGTACAAAGTCGACATGTGAACGGCTTGATTTGCACATGACTATACTAAAGAGGCGTACATGGCTATACTACTTTGGAATTGTTCACATGACTATTTATACTCCCCCATACCCCAATCAATACACAAGGATCCAGACAAGTTATGTTACGTACATGGTTTTCACATGAAGCCGATAGATGGGTATACATGAAGAATACATGAGGGCTCAGAAACTGAGTACACATGAATTCCACATGAAGGCCCACGAAGGGTGCACATGAAGTATAGGTTATACATGAGATACATGAGAAACATGACCGAACATGATAGCACATAAGAGTAAACGAGCGAGCATGAAGAGCATATAGCACATGATAAACATGAATAACATGAGAGCGAGGAATACACGATGTACATGAAACACACGACATGATGTATCTGATGCTCCCGAGGGGGATAACATCGCATGAAAGGATCCATATAGTACCAATCCGTGATAATATCGTGACAGCATCAAATAAGGTAAACTAGAGCAGGAATATAATTCTAAGCAAGTTATGAAATGATCAGAGAATATACTCGCCTGGTATCTGAATAGCTGTAGTAAATGTACTGTCCGAGATGAGGTACCTGACTCCTAGTTAGAGCAACACAAGTCAAGATATATACAGGGGATGGTAAATGTAATCTACAATGCATCTGCATGTTGTCTAGGTCAAACTAGTCTAAAGTCAACACTTGGTCAACTCCAGTCAACTATACTAGTCAAGGCTAGGTCAACTAGGTCAAACTTAATCCTAGCAAGTCTCACTAAGCCTAACCAAGCATAGTCTAGCAAGCACACACCAACCAAAGCTATAGAAGCCAAACACATCAAGGGTGCATTCACATTGAGCTATAATCAGCATTATATAATGAGAGAGAAAGGATTGCATGTATAGCTATGTGTGTGTGAATCATGAAGGTGCACAACAAGGGAAATCAACACTAGTTATAAGTTACACTAGAACATGGCACAAGTTAACAAGGTTACATCTATTTACATTACAACATCTAATTGTACTTAACATGCATGGCTAACAAGTATACATCTATATTAGGCATAAATCATTCATTCCTACATAGACCAATTTATATACAATTCAATTATAATATCAAACATGGTATATATATATATATATTTACATATCCTATTTATATAGGTTACATTTACCTTAAGTTAACACAAAAATATATGTGAGGGATACACTCAAGCTATATATGCCATAGCAATATACATACATAACCAATTATCTCATGCATGCATACACATTATCTAACATAAAATGCCTCTAATTTATATATAGCTATACATCAACATTCGTCAATCCTACATACATTAGATATAGCTAGAGGGAAAGGGAAGGGAGAGTAAGGCATGACCAACAATTTCAGTTGAAAAATGTGTGTGTGTATGTGGCAGTAGTGTGTGTGGGCATGAGTGACAAACGAGTGTGGCATTTCAATTTTAATTCAGTTTTGTGTATATGTGATATGGTACATGTGTGTGTATACTTGAACATATAAATCAATGTGTGAAAGACCACCATTCTCAGATTTCCTGATACATCCATTCTCAGTTCAAAAGTAAATTTCGAAAACTCCACTGAAATCTCAGATATGTTCAACCACTCTCAGTTAATGTGTGATAGGGACTAAACTTTAGATTCTCAGGAACAGGGCTATGGGTTGTAGTGTGTACCATATATATGGGATACATATATGTTAGGAATTCAATAGGGGATGTGTCAAGTATTCAGATATGCGTGTGTGTGAAGGACTGAACTGATATCTATAAAACTGAACTGAAACGTCAAGAAATGGGACTGAATTCTCATGCACTCAAAATCCTTAGCATGTAGGCAATTCCATGATATGTAAACAACCAAATCTCAGATTAATATGAGAAATCAGTATAAAACCAAACCATTTTAGGAAACATCATGGCAACTTAACTCTCAAGTCACAATGTAAACATGCATCAACATCTCAGCCCTATGTAACAGTGTACATAAAAAATAAACTCTCAGGTTTTCACTGATTTGTGTGGTGAGTTCGAGCATGTGTGTATACATGAACATTTTATTCTCAGTTATTTTCAAATTAACACATGACAGTGCAAATGTTGGGGAATTGAGTGAAACAGCAATAAAACGTAGGAATCAAGTTTTATATGGCATTCGACAGTTCATATGGATTCACAATTAACCCAATGTGAACCTAATCTAACATACATCATCCTAGCAGCAGTCTAACATAATGGAATGGGTTAAACATGGCTAATTTAACATTCAACATCAGTTTAAAATGGAATTCACTTCCAGATTTGAGGAATCAGTGAAAAGCTCTAAGAAAGTGGCAGTTAACATTAATTCAGATTGATATACATACAATAACCAACAATGTGTGTCTATAGAACATCATCCAACAGTGCAATTATGCACATATCAATTTAAAACCAATTCTTATATCAACCGACAGAGAAGATGCAAAAAATTAAATTAGGAAACAGACTTCCCCATTCAGTCGGGTATCAGTGAACCCCAGTCTCGATCCCAAAATCAATAAAACCAATCGAAAGTCCAAAATAGGTGTACACAATTGTTCCCTACATGTATACATGTCTAGGTGAGTGCTATCGTGTCCACACGAGTCGACACAGACGTGTCCAAACAGGGTTCGAACTAAGAACATGACACTGGTCGAGCACTGTCTTGGGCAGCGAGGACACGAGCTCGTGGACTCGACACAGTGTCCCAGTGTCCGCGTACTCGTGCACAGAGGTTCGCCCATAGTTGGGCTAGGATTCCCACACCCTGACCTGGGTCAAACTCGTGTCGTGTCCGATCTATAGGTGCGTATCAGTGAGGCAAAGTCGCGCACGTGCACACAGTACACGATCCGTGCGCGCGTAATTTCTCCCTAACCACTAAACAAAACCCATAAAATTTTAGGGGCTACCTGTCAGTTATCTAGGGAGTGTCCGTGTCAATTTTTGTGTCACGAAGTGACGTGTCCAGTGAGATATAGGACACGGGCAGCAGGGCACGTGCACGGGGCTGTGCGGGTGTGTGCGTGTCCAATTTCTGACACAAAAATGACACGAAATCCATATCAGTCTTCACAAAATATATTATACACACGTAGATCTATAATTCCATGTAAATAAATTTTCAAAAATCGAAAATAAAATCCTTTGTGACATTTTAACAAACACCTACACACATATCATGATACGTGTCTGATACGGACACCAAACGGACACAAAATCCACCCAAACTCTAGGGACAGCTAGGGGACACCTAGATCTAGCCCTAAATGCAAAGAAAACGAAATATTAAATTAATTTAAGAGGTTTTACCTATAGGTGCAATTTGTAAGGAAAAGCCTCAAATGGGGGGTGTTCTCCTTGATGGCCAAAAGCCCCAAATTGGTTCAAACCTGAGATTTATCTCCATGGACATGAAATAGTGCTGGATTAGGAACTAATGTAAGAGACTAGAGTGGAAAAGGAATTAAAATGAAGAATCTAGGGATTGGGAAAGAAATGACATTACCTCTTTCTCCAAAATGTTGAAATCTCAATAAAGAGGCAAGAACAATAAATGAAGAGATTATTTATAGAAGGAATAGCCCTAGGTGGCTGTTCATAAAGTGATAGTTAGGGTTAGGGTTGAGTCTAATAGGCTATGGACCTATTTGCACTAGTCATTGTACCAAATTCTAAGTCTTAAGCCTATGGACCAAATCACTAAGCCTTCTATTCAAGTCTTGATTCCTACATGACTAACTTAGGTTGACTTAAGTTAGACTAGGGTCTCACCATGCTAATCAAGTCACCTTAACTAGAGTCAACATCTAGGTTAATCTCTTAAGTCATAACTAGTAAAAGTCAAATTAACAATCACCAATGCAATAAATCCTAAAATAATTCAAAGGGGCCAAATGACCAAAATATCCTCATGCTCAAAAGTAAAAAAAATAAATCATCCTAATGACGTGGTCAGGCTCTAGGTCAGGCAGTCCCTCAGGTTACACTAGCAAGTATCAAAATCACAATCCATGACTTAAAACAGTTTTTAAATAGTTTAAAATAATTAAAAATCACCAAAAATCATAATGTGAATAAATATCAATAAAGAATAATTATAATTATAAAATTTCAAAATTACCCTTATTTTAGAAACTGGGTGTTACAATCCTACCCCCCTTAGAAAAATTTCGTCCTCAAAATTTAAGTCGGTCGTACTCCTTCTAGGTCAACCACCCACAATCAAAGTCTCTAAGCAATTTCTAACTCATACAATTTGAAGAATAATATATAGAGTCATGGTCAACCATAGCAGTTGAAGGTCTCATCTAGATGGACTAGTCATATTAGATCAAAACAGTCCCATGGTATCAACATGCAAGCAAAATAGGGTGTTCTGCTAGAAGGATAAAGAAGCAACAAATCATTAAGGTGTAGGACAGTCTACCATCCTATATGAAATTGGTAAGGACAACTAGGATTTATTTATGAAGGGTTACCATTCCAAAGATGATCAAAATCAAAAGTTTAAGGCATGAGTGTCAATAGCATTGGAATCCAATAACACAATATATATAAAAGGAGATTTAGTCCCGGCACGATCTAAGTTGATCAATTTCAGGATAAATTGAATTTTGGGCAAGATGGAGAATGAGGCCATTGAAGTCTGAGCACGAGTATCCAAGATTTGATATCCATGTCACAATTGAATTAATTCAATTGAATAAGACCCCAAACACTGGATGATAAGGAGGATGACCCGGTCGACTGGTCACGATCAAAGAATTGGAATTTAAAGGATGATGCAAGGATATAGAAATAAGTCAATTTCCTCCTTTGGATAGGGAAACTAAACGTGATACCTTGGGTTGATCTATCAAGTACAGTGCTTTTTCTTTCTGAAATATATGAAAGGCAAAACAATAAAGAGTTCAAAGACGAAGCTATTAAGTACAACATGTGGTTCATAGGCGATAAAAATAATTCAAAAGAAAATTACCAAAGCTGTCGTAGATGAGACTCTAGGGCAAATTTAACTATGTCTCCCTCCACATAAAATAATATATGAAAAGCGAACCAAAGTGCAATAGGTTGATCAGACCATCATGCAACGGTTCTGATTAGACAATATTTTAGTTGGTGCCAGCCCCCAATAAAATATGTCATGATCAAGCTCGAAAAACGATAAGCTTGCAAAACTGGTGCTAAATTAGCAACATAAGATAGACAAAATTTAAGTAAGGATAATGATAAAGGAAGTTAATAGTCTAAGATCCTTTAAACATCAAGGAGTGAAGGTGAATCAAAACAAGAGGAAAAGAATTTTCAAATCGAAGTTCATAATGAGATTCTCAAGGGTCGTCCAGGAATCTCTCAAGGAATTCTAAGTGTGATTGGGTACCTCTCCGTTAAAGCCTATCTCTCAATCCTATCGCAGGCTCGCAGCAGTACAACTAAGTCGCCGTACTACCATGATTTTGCACTAATGCGACTCTCGACCTGCATGGGCTACCACTAAAAATGTGTCACGACCCGCACCCACCGTGAGGGTACGAGTACGTAACAGCGCCCATCTTATGCCGCAATATCGGCGGTAGAACGCTGTTCTACGTCATAAACTATAACTAACACAATATAGAATAATCTCCAACTGGAGGCTAATTACAGAAGGTACAACTCAAACACAACTAGAGATAGAATATGGTACGATAAAATAGAGAAGAAAATCCTCAACTGAGGTACAACAGAAATGAAATAACGTAAGTTAATAACTACCAGTCTCAACATCTCTAAATATACAACTCTGAAAATAAGGACAACAACTAAACATGAAAAAGAAAACAATCTAGACTATCTAAACTATGCAATGGGTATCATCCTCAGCAGCTGCCGGAACCTCCCCAGGGGTCCAGGTCGCGAGTGTCATCTAGGCAAGCTCCAAAGTAAGGGGTGCAGGATTCCTCATCATCCTCTGTAAAATTTTCAACAGGTCCAGTCAGGACGGGAGCGAGCACAATACATCTCACGCAGATCATAACAGGTTAGAGAATATAAACATGCAAGAAAGTACGATACATTAAACTGAAAGAAAGTACATGATGTAAACGGAGAGAGAACTGTAATAGAAACATCTACTATAAGTAGAGAGCTACCAGTGACTAGTGATTTAGAGTACAATGTCGATATGTGAATGGCTTGATTTGCACATGACTATACTAAAGAGGTGTACATGGCTATACTACTTTGGAATTGTTCACATGATTATTTATACTCTCCCATACCCCAATCAATACACAAGAATCCAGACAAGTTATGTTACGTACATGGTTTTCACATGAAGCCGATAGATGGGTGTACATGAAGAATACATGAGGGCTCAGAAACTGAGTGCACATGAATTCCATATGAAGGCCTACGAAGGGTGCACATGAAGTATAGGTTATACATGAGATACATGAGAAACATGACCGAACATGATAGCACATGAAAGTACACGAGCGAGCACGAACGAGCATGTAGCACATAATAAACATGAATAATATGAGAGCGAGGAATACACGATGTACATGAAACACACGACATGATGTATCCGATGCTCCCGAGGGGATAACATCGCATGAAAGGATCCATATAGTACCAATCCGTGATAATATCGTGACAGCATCAAATAAGGTAAACTATAGCAGGAATATAATTCTAAGCAAGTTATGAAATGATCAGAGAATATACTCGCCTGGTATCTGAATAGCTGTAGTAAATGTACTGTCCGAGATGAGGTACCTGGCTCCTAGTTAGAGCAACACAAGTCAAGATGTATATAGGGGATGGTAAATATAATATACAATGCATCTGCATGCTGTCTACGTCAAACTAGTCTAAAGTCAGCACTTGGTCAACTCTAGTCAACTATACTAGTCAAGGCTAGGTCAACTAGGTCAAACTTAATCCCAGCAAGTCTCACTAAGCCTAACCAAGCCTAGTCTAACAAGTACACACCAACCAAAGCTATAGAAGCCAAACACATCAAGGGTGCATTCATATTGAGCTATAATCAGCATTATATAATGAGAGAGAAAGGATTGCATGTATAGCTATGTGTGTGTGAATCATGAAGGTGCACAACAAGGGAAATCAATACTAGTTATAAGTTACACTAGAACATGGCACAAGTTAACAAGGTTACATCTATTTACATTACAACATCTAATTGTACTTAACATGCATGGCTAACAAGTATACGTCTATATTAGGCATCAATCATTCATTCCTACATAGTCCAATTTATATACAATTCAATTATCATATCAAACATGGTATATATATATTTACATATCCAATTTATATAGGTTACATTTACCTTAAGTTAATACAAAAATATATGTAAGGGATACAATTAAGCTATATATGCCATAGCTATATACATACATAACCAATTATCTCATGCATGCATACACATTATCTAACATACAATGCCTCTATATTATATATAGCTATACATCAACATTCGTCAATCCTACATACATTAGATATAGCTAGAGGGAAAGGAAAGGAAGAGTAAGGCATGACCAACAATTTCAGTTGAAAAATGTGTGTGTGTATGTGGCAGTGGTGTGTGTGGGCATGAGTGACAAACGAGTGTGGCATTTCAGTTTTAATTCAGTTTTGTGTGTATGTGATATGGTACATGTGTGTGTATAATTGAACATATAAATCAATGTGTGAAATACCACCATTCTCAGATTTTCTGATACATCCATTCTCAGTTCAAAAGTAAATTTCGAAAACCCTACTGAAATCTCAGATATGTTCAACCACTCTCAGTTAATGTGTGATAGGGACTAAACTTTAGCTTCTTAGGAACAGGGCTATGGGTTGTAGTATGTACCATGTATATGGGATACATATATGTTAGGAAAAAAATATATATGTGAGGGATACACTCAAGCTATATATGCCATAGCTATATACATACATAACCAATTATGTCATGCATGCATACATATTATCTAACATACAATGCCTCTATATTATATATAACTATACATCAACATTCGTCAATCCTACATACATTAGATATAGCTAGAGGGAAAGGGAAGGAAGAGTAAGGCATGACCAACAATTTCAGTTGAAAAATGTGTGTGTGTATGTGGCAGTGGTGTGTGTAGGCATGAGTGACAAACAAGTGTGGCATTTCAGTTTTAATTCAGTTTTGTGTGTATGTGATATGGTACATGTGTGTGTATAATTGAACATATAAATCAATGTGAAAGACCACCATTCTTAGATTTTCTAATACATCCATTCTCCGTTCAAAATTAAATTTTGAAAACCCTACTGAAATCTAAGATATGTTCAACCACTCTCAGTTAATGTGTGATAGGGACTAAACTTTGGCTTCTCAGGAACAGGGCTATGGGTTGTAGTGTGTACCATGTATATGGGATACATATATGTTAGGAATTCAATAGGGGATGTGTCAAGTATTCAGATATGCGTGCGTGTGAAGGACTGAACTGATATCTATAAAACTGAACTGAAACATCAATAAATGGGACTGAATTCTCATGCACTCAAAACCCTTAGCATGTAGGCAATTTCCTGATATGTAAACAATCAAATCTCAGATTAATATGAGAAATCAGTACCAAACCAAACCATTTTAGGAAACATCATGGCAACTTAACTCTCAAGTCACAGTGTAAACATGCATCAACATCTCAGCCCTATGTAACAGTGTACATGAAAAATAAACTCACAGGTTTTTACCGATTTGTGTGGTGAGTTCGAGCATGTGTGTATACATGAACAATTTATTCTCAGTTATTTTCAAATTAACACATGACAGTGCAAATGTTGGGGAATTGACTGAAACAACAATAAAACATAGGAATCAAGTTTTATATGGCATTCGACAGTTCATATCTATTCACAGTTAACCCAATGTGAACCCAATCTAACATACATCATCCTAGCAGCAGTCTAACATAATGGAATGGGTTAAACATGGCTAATTTAACATTCAACATCAGTTTAAAATGGAATTCACTTCCAGATTTGAGGAATCAGTGAAAAGCTCTAAGAAAGTGGCAGTTAACATTAATTCAGATTGATATACATATAATAACCAACAATATGTGTCTATAGAACATCATCCAACAGTACAATTACGCACATATCAATTTAAAACCAATTCTTATATCAACCTACAGTGAAGATGCAAAAAATTAAATTAGGAAACAGTCTTCCCCATTCAGTCGGGTATCAGTGAACCCCAGTCTCGATCCCAAAATCAATAAAACCAATCGAAAGTCCAAAATAGGTGTACACAATTATTCCCTACATGTATAAATTTCTAGGTGAGTGCTCTCGTGTCCACACGAGTCGACACAGACGTGTTCAAATAAGGTTCGAACTAAGAACAGGACACTGGTCGAGCACTGTCTCGTGCAGCGAGGACACGAGCTCGTGGACTCGACACAATATCCCAGTGTCCGCGTGCTCGTGCACAGAGGTTCGCCCATAGTAGGGCTAGGATTCCCATACCCAGACCTGGGTCGAACCCGTGTCGTGTCCGATCTATATGTGCGTATCAGTGAGGCAAAGTCGCGCGCATGCACACAGTACGCGATCCGTACGCACGTTATTTCTCCCTAACCACTAAACAAAACCCTACGAAATTTTAGGGGCTACCTGTCCGTCATATAGGGAGTTTCTGTGTCAATTTTCGTGTCACGGAGTGACGTATCCAGTGAGATATAGGACACGGGCAGCAGGGCACGTGCACGGGGCTATGCGGGTGTGTGCGTGTCCAATTTCTGGCACGAATACGACATGAAATCCATATCAGTCTTCACAAAATATATTATACACACATAGATCTATAATTCCATGTAATTAGTTTTTCAAAAATCGAAAATAAAATCTTTTGTGATATTTTAACAAACACCTACACACATATCATGATACGTGTCTGATACGGACACCAAACGGACACAAAATCCACCCAAACTCTAGGGACAGCTAGGGGACACCTAGATCTAGCCCTAAATGTAAAGGAAATTGAATATTAAATCAATTTAAGAGGTTTTACCTATAGGTACAATTTGCAAGAAAAAGCCTCAAATAGGGGGGTGTTCTCCTTGATAGCCAAAAGCCCCAAATTGGTTCAAACCTAATATTTCTCTCCATGGACATGAAATAGAGCTGGATTAGGAACTAATACAAGAGACTAGAGTGGAAAAGGAATTAAAATGAAGAATCTAGGGATTGGGAAAGAAATGACATTACCTCTTTCTCCAGAATGTTGAAATCTCAATAAAGAGGCAAGAACAATAAATGAAGAGATTATTTATAAGGGGAATAGCCCTAGGTGGCTGTTCATAAAGTGATAGTTAGGGTTAGGGTTGAGTCTAATAGGCTATGGACCTATTTGCACTAGTCATTGAACCAAATTCTAAGTCTCAAACCTATGGACCAAATCACTATGCCTTCTATTCAAGTCTTGATTCCTACATGACTAACTTAGGTTGACTTAAGTTAGACTAGGGTCTCACCATGCTAATCAAGTCACCTTAACTAGAGTCAACATCTAGGTTAATCTCTTAAGTCACAACTAGTAAAAGTCAAATTAACAATCACCAATGCAATAAATCCTAAAATAATTCAAAGGGGCCAAATGACCAAAATACCCTCATACTCAAAAGTAAAAAAATAAATCATCCTAATGACGTGGTCATGCTCTAGGACAGGCAGTCCCTCAGGTTACACTAGCAAGTATCAAAATCATAATCCATGACTTAAAACAGTTTTTAAATAGTTTAAAATGATTAAAAATCACCAAAAATCATAATGTAAATAAATATCAATAAATAATAATTATAATTATAAATTTTCAAAATTACCCTCATTTCAGAAACTGGGTGTTATAGCGCCGAGGGGTGGCCATCAGCTGGAAGGCTAGTCGAGTAGGAGGGGAGGCAACCGACTTCTAGAGCCGATCCCGAAGATGCCACAAGCCCGCATAAAGAGGGTGACAAGGCTGTTGTGTGGGGAGCAGGAGAGGGGAACTCCGAGAAGCCCGAAATGGAGGATGCCACCACGAAGGGGACACCCGAAGGGGCACGCTCGTCCCGATTAGCAGAAGATTGCTTGGAAAGCGGGCACTGTTCAACCAGATGGCCGGTACGATAATACCCGCTGTAGACATTGGGATAGTTCTAGTTCTCATACGCAACATCTTGCCAAATATGCCTACCATAAGGGAGATAGATAATGAGCTGGGGAGGGGATGGGGAGCTAAGATCAACGTCCACAAGCACCCAGGCACAGCTAGGTCTAGACACGATCAAAGTGCCGTGATCTATAGCAATGGGGGACCCGATGCATTGCATAAGGCAGAAAATGGCATCCCGCACAAATAGGAATAGAGGCAGGCCAGGTAGGGAGACCCAAACTTTTACCACGGCAGATTCCTTCTTCGAGTTGAAGTCCGGAGACCACTTTGAGACCAGCATAGGCGTGTGCGCTATAGACCAAATCTCCTTCAATGACAAACAAAGGTAACCTTCCTCATTATATGGTCGGAGAAGCAGGCGACGGCCGTCCAGTACACCTACTAAAATCGGTCCAGAGAAGTGCATATTAGACAAAATCCTACGCACCATATCCACTGGCGGCCTCGAGCGCAAGAACTTGCCAATCAAGTAAAATTTAAAGGGGCTAAAAAGGCAGCCACTTCCATCATCGAGAATGCGATGGCCGGGAAGCCATTCGAGACAGGAAAGAAACAAGGGGGAAGGGATGGCACCGACGGGATAGAGGCTGACCCGGATGCCACCTCCAAAAAAGAACGTCGTAGCCCGTTCAGGGGGTGGCACCACCGCGAGAAAGCAAACCGAACGTCAAAGCCGCAGCGGAGCCAGGACCCTCCTCGTGGGAGGGGACCACAGGAGGCCCAGAGAGGGGCACAGAGGTCAGAAGGAGACCCGCTTTCAGGCATGGAGCAGAGGCGAGCGAAGCAGAAGGGATGACGGGAGGCTAGAAAGGAAAGAAGAAAAGGAGGCTGAACGATGGCGCCGGGCACGACGGGGGTCGGGGAGCCGGAGGCCCCTCGCCACCCACACAGCCGCAAGCCAGAACTTGGAAGAACCACAGAGCGGCAGCGCCGACGCGCTGTCCAAAGGGCAGGAACACCACCGCGAGCCTACCCAAAGGCCGCAGGTTGTGCCAGACGATAGCTCAGTGGAGCCGACCCACTCCAATGGGTGGGCGACACCACCGAGCGGCGGGGTCGGGGAAGGTGGGGGAGGGGCAGAAGGCGAAGAAAAAAGGGGAGGGGAGACGGAAGGTCCCCGACCACTATGGGCTAGTGCCAATGCCGGAGACTTAGACGGTGGAAGGTAAGGGGCATGGTTGGGGTTTTACGGCTGGCTGGGTGTGCAGAAATAACATAGTTTTATATATATATATATATATATATATATATATATATATATATATATATATATAAGGGAAGGGGAAGGGGGAGGCGGAAGCTCCCCGACCACCATGGGCCAGTGCCGACGGCCTCAGACCTAGACGGCGGAAGGGCAGGGGCATGTTTGGGGATTTAGGGCCGACTGGGTATCGAGAAAAAAACATGGTTTATATATATATATATATATATATATATATATATATATATATATGGCCAGTGCCGACGGCCTGAGACCTAAACGACGGAAGGGAAGGGGCATGGTTGGGGATTTAGGGCCGACTGGGTCTCGAAAAAAAATATGGTTTGTTTATATATATATATATATATATATATATATATATATATATATATATATATATATATATATATATATATATGGCAAAAGGAACTTTTATTGATGTATTAGGCGTAAAATGCCGAAACCTATACAAGTAAACGCGCCAAGAGCGAAAGGACGGCAAAAAGAAAAGGGGGTGTATGCCCGAAGCAAGAAGAAAGGTCAGGCCTGCAGTTAGTACCATGCCTTCCAAAATCGTGCCAGAGAGTGGGTACAACGTCTTCGGATTTTGAGGATTTGTCGAAGGACTTCTCTGAGTAGTTTTCTGGTGTTGCATTGGCACCCTTCGTACCTTGATTTATTCCGGTTCTTCCAGAGCACCCAAATGCCAGCGGCGGCGACGATCTGATGGCCGTGAGAGTCTTCTCAGCTGGCTAGGAGATCGTTGAAGCCCCCAGCCCGATGCCCCTACTCGCGATGGAGCGAGAGGCTGCTCCATAACGGAGTGGTAAGTTCACCGAAAAGCAGGATGTGCTCTATGGTTTCAGATCGGTGCAAAGTACAAAAGTAATATTTAGAGACCAGGCTAAATTCGATGGTGGCGAGGGAGTCGTCAGTTGGAAGCTTCCAAAGGTGGGCTCTCTAGATCGGGATCGACCATTTGTTGGGGATACAGGAGTTCCAGAAAGGGGTGATAACCTAAGAAGACATGTAATTGCCTCGTACCGCGGTCTTGGCGGTGGCCAACGTAAAAGTACCATCGGTGGTGGGGGACCATCTCAAGGGGTTAGGGAGATCCTTGAGCTTCATGTCAGTGGCGTGAAGGTCGACCGTCACATCCGGGCCCAGCCAGTCTCTAGTCCGGTCCCACCGTCAACCCGAGTCGGTGTCCCATATGTCACAGGTCGAGCAATAAAGGGGGCTATTGGGATAAGATGGCAGACCACATCGCCCAGACAGTATTCATGGCGAAGCATTGAATTTTTGTTGCCAAGCTTCAGGCGGATTAAGGGTTCAACGAGGTATCGGCCGTGAAGGATATGGCGCCAGGAGGCAGAGGATCGATTATTGGCGATGGCCGTCGTGATGTGAGAGTATTAGAATTATCTAGCCTTCATAAACTGAGCCCAGATGGAGTTGTCTGATCGGAGGTTCCACCACAATTTCATTAAGCAGGCCTCTACGATGTATGCTAATTTGCAGAAGCTCAGGCCTCCCACGTCGGTAGGTTTGGCCATCGTGTCCCAGCTAGCCCAGTGGTGCTTATCCTTGCCGTCGAGGTATCCCCATAAGAAGTTGGCGAGGATGGACTCTAAGGAGGAAAGAACCTTCTTAGGTTGGAAACAAACGACCAGGGTGTAGATGGGTATGACAGATAGGACATATTTGATGAGAATCATCTTTCCGTCCGGGGAGAGGGTCGCATTGTGCCATCCTTCGATCTTTTTTCTGGTTTTGTTCACAAGACCATTGAAGATGCCCGAGTTGGATCTACCGTATACTAGCGGGCACCCCAGGTAGGAGAACGGTGGGTATGCGATAGAAAAGGAGGTCAGATTGGCTAGAATTGTCGAGTGGTTTCTGTCGACTTTGTGATGGGTATAGATTGTATTTTTCTCTGTGTTGACCCGTTAGCCGGAGCATTTGATGTATTTCTCGAGTGTGCTACTGACCACTTCGACCGACCCGATGTTGCCAGAGGAGAAGATGATGATGTCATCGGCGTAGGTCAGGTGAGTGATTAAAGGGTAGCCTGTGGTGGTATAAAAGTGGTAGAATATGGAGATGTTTGACATGCTATTCAGGTTTCTGCCGAGAGCTTCGACAGCGATGATAAAGATAGTGGAGGAAAGAGGATCTCTATCGAACCCCGTGACTAGACTTGAAGAACCCGTCAGCTTGCCTATTGATGGATATGGAGAACCAGGAGTTGCTTATGGATCTGAAGATGATGTCTATCCAAATTTCAGAAAACCCGAAGGCCCTGAATGCACAAATCATGTATTGTAAGTCCAGGCAATCATATACCTTCTCCATATCAAGTTTGATGGCGATATTCCCCTTCGCCCTGGACGAGAATTTTATACAGGTTATCATTTCTTGAGCGAGCAGGATGTTATCGATGATATTTTACCAAGGGACGAAGCCGCTTTGCTCCACAAAGATTATCATAGGAAGGAGATGGGACATGTGGTTCGCGATGATCTTGGAGATGATTTTGTTGGTGAAGGTGCATAAGCCGATAGGCCTCAAGTCTTTGAAGGTCTCCGGGTTTTCGTTTTTGGGGATAAGGATTAGGTTGGCGCGCGAGATGGATTTGGGGTATCCTGCGCCTTGGAAGAATATAACCGCGGCCTCATGTACGTCGGATTTGATAATGTCCCAGCAAGATCGGAAGAAGACATCGGAGAAGCCGTCTGGCCCAGGGGTACTGCGCTCGTCAAGGGCCCACACAACAGTCTTGACTTCCTCCATGGACGACGGGGTTAAGAGCTGCGAGTTCTCCCGTTCACTGATCAGCTTGGAAACTTTAGCCAAGAAAGCCTCATCCTTGGCGACTATGTCTTTTGTGAATAGTTTGGTGTAGAAGTTGGTGGCTACAGCGTGGATTCCCCGCTGGTCTTTGAGTAGGATGTCGGTATCGTCAGAGATTTGGTGCAGGTTAAGTTGATATCTATGTCCTTTAACGTAGGCATAGAAGAAAGCAGAATTCATGTCGCCATCAATATACCAGGTAAGTCTGGCTTTCTGTTTCCAAAATTTTGTCTCGACCTTCAACCGAGATTTGAGGAGAGCTTTTATGAGATTGAGAGCAGCACGTGCCTCCGAAGACCTGTCCCCGGCGTACCGGATCTCAGCACGAGTGACGTCATCTTCCTCTGACTTAATCTCTTGGAAGATGTTGCCAAACGCGAGCTTGCTCCAGGATGCTAGAGCGGCCATGGTTGCCTTGAGTTTGACAACCACTCTAACAAGGGGGTCGGGGTAGCTTTTCGAGTTCCAAGCGATGGTCACGATGTTCCTGAATTGTGATGTCTCCAGAAGTCCAGGAATCAAAAGGGTTTATTAATCAGGTTGGAGTTGCTGCTGATCTCGATGAGGAGAAGGGAGTGATCCGATTCGATAGTGTTGAGGTGGGAGAGGTTAGAGATGAGATCCATGTCAGACCAACGTTTGTCGATCAAGGCATGATCCATCCGGGAGTATTGTCTTCTGGCTCCTTCCTACATATTGTACCAGGTGAAGGCCTTACCGGAGAAGGAGATGGAGGATAGGTGGGCATTGAAGGTGAAGGTGTTGAAGTCGTTCATTGCCGACTGGGGGAGGACGCCCCCCGAATTTCTCCTTTCTGTGCGAGATCGTGTTGAAGTACCCAAGGAAGATCCACGGGAGGTTGTTGAGTGGGAGGTGGGTGTCCATCAGGGTGTCCTAGAGCTGTATGCACTTAACAAAGTCATAGCTGCCATGGACTGATGTAAGCGTGGGGTGATCCACCCAGTAGGAGAGCGCCTGGTTGGAGTCCTGAACGGTTCCGGAGGAGCATTCGGCGTTGAAGAGGATCCAGATTTCATAACACCCGACAACAACGTTCGGGAAGCCGAGTTGAAGTTGGATGTATTTGAGATTTCTTTAGAGAATTTTAGGTTCGATGATGACTAAAATTTCGATCTGGTAGATTTTTTTGAGGCTAATTATCCTCCTCAAGGTAGGTTTATTGGCCAACCTCTAACATTCCATGAGAGGATGTTAAGCATTAGGATAGTTGCGGGGGATGTTGGGGTTGACCTTTGTGGCTGACCGAGTGGATGGTCGTTGGCTCTTGATCTTGCTTCTTCTTTTTCTTGCTATAGAGGATTTTAGGAGCTCTCGGGGGCACTGCATAGGAGTCGTCCACCGTATTTAAGTTGCCCAGAACTGTGCTGCCTATGTTCTCCTCCAGGGGGTTTTCTCTTTCTCTGTCTCGGCCAGAGCACAAAGGGGGTTACAGGGGTCCATATAGCTGAGGTCACTTTTAGATGAGGGGGGAGTTGCTATAATGGAGAGGGTAGGGTGGATGATCAGCACCATTCAATCCACCCCAACAGTGTCCAAAGAGATAACGTTGTGTGGTTGCTCGTCGATGGATGATTTGTCCTCGATGAGGGGGGTCTTGTATGGGTGACGGTTCGTCTGGTCAACGTCCGGAGGGGAGAAGGTAAGGATATCAAACTAATTGTTGAGGGTAATGTCCGATGGCTCTCCAGAAGCGATGTCCGGTATCGACGGAGGGGGAAGAGCAGGGGCTGGGTGTGCCATCGCTGTCGGAGAAGTAGGAGTGCGAG
This sequence comes from Iris pallida, assembly GCA_029216955.1. Classification (NCBI taxonomy): domain Eukaryota; kingdom Viridiplantae; phylum Streptophyta; class Magnoliopsida; order Asparagales; family Iridaceae; genus Iris; species Iris pallida. The sequence continues at coordinate 3,764,779 of JANAVB010011800.1, forward strand.
TTTGGGAGGGGGAGGATAGGAGCTGAGGGAATGAGTTGGGTCACCCTCGGAGGATGAGACTTAAGCGGAGCTTTCTCCTTGAGCTCCTGGTGGGCCTTGAAGCAGTCCTTCATGAGATTGCCTTTGATCTGACACTACTTACAAAATATTATGTTGTTGTCATACTCAAGCTTCTGAGAGTGAGTCTGATCTCCGAGTTCGATCTGAATCACAGAAGACGAAATAGAAGAAAGGTTGAGCTCTATACAAAACCTCACATAGTTGCCTTTGGAGGGATTGCGAGTTTCTTCAGTGGTCGCCATAAGGGTCCCGAAGGAACTGGCAATTCGCTTAAGAGCTGTCGGGGTGAAGCAGATAAGAGGAATGTTCAGAAGGGAGATCCATGTTTAGACGATCGACGAGTCGACTTTGGGGTTAAAACTGGTAAACTATTTGGCGATTTTTATGCTTAGTGAGACGATACTGGTGGTGCCTTTGGCCCAGACTAAGGAGTAGTCGGGGTCGGAGGAGAGGTGGAGGAGCAGGAGTTTGGGGTCCAGCGGTACATCCTTGTACGCCGAGGCGAGGCCCCAGCCCGCGATAAATTCTTGTACTATTGAGAGTTTTGGGCATCCGGAAGGGAATTTTAGTACGAAGGTCTTCGCAAAGCTTGCGGACATGGAGGAGATCTCAGCAAGGGAGAATAGCACTCGGATGGAAAGGCCATCTGAGGGGCAGGGGAACTCGATCTCTAGCAGCACAGTGTCTACAGACTAGAGAGGGGCCTGCCCTGTGCGATCTGGCCGCAGAATCTCGACGTAAGAAGGGGTCGAGGCATTACCAGAAGGAGGGAGAAAGCTGCCTGGGTTGAGAGATCGGGGGGGTGAGCGATGTAGTGGCAGAAGCGAAGCTCAACGAGGGGGATCCCACCGGGTTGGAACGACGAGCGTCGGTCCCAGCAAGGTCGGAATCCAAACAATGACGGGGGGATTGGCTTAGTAGGGGGATTGGCTCAAGGTCTCCTATTGCAGGCGTATGACTCTCTGAGACGGGGCCGGGGCATGCGGCCAGTAGGAGGTTGGAGGGCACATGACTCCCTGAGAGGGGGCTTCGTATGTGCCAAGTTGGAGGTTGGAGGGCGCATGTCTCCTGGAGAGCACCCTGCAGTTGGAGACCGGGGGCGAAAGTCTCCCAGAGCGGACATCTGGCTGCCCGAGAGGAAGGCGAAGCATGCACTCAGTTGGAGTCCGCAGGGGCCTGTCTCCCCGAATGCGCCTGGCCATTGACGGAGGTGGGCGACGTCGCTGCTCGGCGGAGCGTACGTGAGCGCATGGCAGCCCCAAAACGAGGGGCACAAAGGGCCCTTGTGCGACAGTGGGGAGAGGTACGTAGCAGTCCGAGGGGGTCGGGGGTACATAGCCGACCGTAGGGGGTGGGCGCATAGTCGCCACCCTGCTGGTGGGAGGGCGCAAAGCTGCCTCTCCGAGAGGAGGGCTCCAAGCTGTGGAAGGGCGCTTAGCCGCCCCTTCGAGAGGAGGGCGCATGGCTGTCATGAGCACAGGAGGGCGTATGGCGGTCGCTCAGGAACAATTCGAATTCAAAAAATTTGAATTCAAATCGACTGGGCAGGAAGACCCAAGTCCCGAGGTGATAAACAAGCTGGCAGCGAGGCGCCTTAACCTGGGCAGAATAGGGGCACCACCAGGGACGGCGGCCACCGGAGGAGGGCTAGGTCGGTGGACGGTAGGGCACCTGTACGGCTAGCGAACGCTACGTGCGCTACAGCGGCAAGACTTATGGCCAGGTCCAGGGGCGGCCACCGGAGCTTGGGGGCCACCCTGACGGAGGAATTGTTGATCAGGGCCAACTGAGCTGACGTCCAAGTGAGGGACGAGCTTGGGGACTCCTTGTCCCGACCGGCCGGGACCAACGGAGGAGGCCGGGCCAAAGACGAGCCGCGTGGTTGATGCCGGAAAAGGTATGGGTGAGGTTGGCAGTGGACCGTATCAGCCTCTGTTTTTCAAATTTGGTTTAATTATTGTTAATTAGATGTTAATGACCTATTTAGCTTTAAAATGATTTATTATAATTATTATGAATTTTTCTAGAATTTTTTAAATGATTTTTAAATAACTTTTAAATCAAAATATACTATTTTGTAATTAATTAAAATATTTTAATATTATTTTGTAATATTTAAATTTGTTATAATATCAAATTGTAATTTGTTAAATTGTTCTATTTGCGGATTGCAAATTATAATTTGCAAACTGATTGAGTTTGGGGTTATTGTACAAAGCCCCCAAACTTCGGGGGCCGTGCTGCAAAACCCACAGTCACCCCCCTACGTTTCTTTCTCTCTCCTCCCCAACTGTCCCCGACGACCGGCGACTGCCACCGCACCACCGACCTAGACCCCCTTCTCACCGCCATACCCTCTCTATAAATAGCTCGACCCCGAAACCCTAACCCTAGTTTATTCTCCGACCACCACAGCCCGTCGTCCTCCACTTTTTCCTCACCAAAACCCTAACTCCAGCGACCCCTAGCGCCTCCTCCACAGCCTCCTATACCACCATCGACCACCACCGACAAGTTCGCCACGCCGAGGTGAGTGCAGCGCCACCCCAGCGCCACGACCACGACGTCCTAGTCGCCGTCCAGTACTCTCCACAACCCCCAGCTCGTTGGACACGAAGGTAACAGCCCTAAAAACGTGTTGTGCGTGTCCCCAACTCACATATATCATTTGCCTGGACACGAGGAACCCAACAGTAGGGTTGGACACGTATTAGCAGTGTCGTGTATGTCGTACTGGGCGCGGACACACGACTCTGGGTCAGATTTTATTGCTCGTGTCCAGAACAGTCTGGACACGAGCCGAACTGTTATTTAGGCTATTGGGTTAACGGGTTTAGATCGTGCTATTGGGTTTAGAAACCCATTAACCTAAATTCTAACTTAAAACTAACCCGAATCCTTTCCCTAACAACAGACTCGGGCTGACCCCCTGGCTAGCCTGAGCGCGCTAAAACCCGACCCCTGCCCCGGCCAAGTTCGAGCCCCCCTTAGCTCGTTTTATTTTCTTTTCCTTTTTCTTTTTCCTATTCTTATATATATATATATATATATATATACTATTTTACATATTATATATATTGTAATTATGTATTATTATTATATACTGATTATATATATATAAATATACTGTGTATATATATATATATTTATATATATTTATTTATCTTTTTATATATTTATATATGTATGTATGTATATATGTATTTATGTATATATGTATATATGTATATGTATTTATGTATATATATATTATTATGTATATACTGTTATATATATATATATATATATATATATATATATATATATTTTATATATATATATATATATATATATATATATATATATATATATATATATATATATATATATATATATATATATATATATATATAACAGTATATATATATGTATGTATATATGTATATGTATTTATGTATATATATATATATATATATATATATATATATATATATATATATATATATATATATATATAACAGTATTTATATAATAATATATATATATATACATAAATACATATACATATATACATATATAAATATATAAAAAGATAAATATATATAAATATACATATATACACAGTATATATCCATTATATGTATATATATAAATATTGTTGTTGTATATTTATGTATGTATTTCAAATTTTACCTTGTACAAAATATTATTATGTAAAGTTTCACAAGTTATTTTATTGTATAATTTTATGACTTGTATATTTTACCACTTTAAAATATATTATTTATATTTAAATTCCTGTATTTTATTAATTATGGCCAATTGATGTCCAAGCCTAGCATGGATTTTTGGGTCCAATTGTGTCTAATATATTCAGAGTCTGTACAAGTCATATTGGACTTGATTCAAGGTTTTGGGTCCTGTATCTGGACTTCGGTTCAATTTCGAATACATGGACAAAATAGTAAATAATTAATTAATTATTTTCCAGAAACTGTTGCTTGCTGTTTTTGAATTTTTATATATATACTTTAATTTCTGTAAAAATTTGAGAAAATTTTTATTGAAATATTATCTTAATTTAGCTAATTTAATATAATTTTTCTAGCATTTAATAAGTACTTTTGGTATTTTATAAAAATGGGAAAACAAAACTTATTTTCAGGATACATATGTTTGTTGATTTTTAATAAATATTTATGAGGGTTTATAAATTCCAGAAAAATTAGTATAAATTTCTATAATTAAGAAGGATCATTTTGGTACTTTATTTTATGTAAAATTGAGCCTTTTGTTTATCTCAAAAATTGTTGGAACACAGAGTACAGTTTGATTTATTTATTGAATAATTACGACTTTCAATATTTTGTATTATTTTGAGTTATAGTCGTATTGAACCTCACCTACACTAGTATAAAGACCCTAGAAGGTTAGTTTGGGTTATTGTGTCACCCTACATTGGTCTTCTATGCTAAAGTCACCATTTGGCTAGGTGTCCAGTCAGAAAGTCGTGTTGCACCACTAGTGTCTTAGTGTTTAACTTTGTATAAAAACTAAGTTTATGTGTTATTTCTACAGTGACAAGTCACCGGGCATCTATAGCATTTTTATTGCTGCTTTGCTTTGCTAAAGGCAAGTACCTCTACAAATATTATATACTGCTATAACAATAAACTGTAATTTTCCAACCATGTTAAATGCTGATCCTTGGGGTAGCAAGTTAAAACTTCACATGTTATAATACTTTCAGTCTCTACCATGCTTAGGATAGTTTCATATCTCTCACATGTTTAAATAATGGGTTAAGGGGAAACTATTAGTAGTGTACGTGATCATGACCTCCTTCTTCATATGTATTTACCGCGCACGGTAACATTCTATATGTAACTTTGCCGTATGTTCTGATCTCGCGTTTGTGTATGGATATACACTGATGCCGTTCGTGCACGTATGTGCATGCCAAAAAAACTTGATATGTACCGTTGTACATCCTATCTACCTATTGATCGATCATGTACATGCTACGGTTTTAAACTTTTAAAATATTTGTTGTCATTTCTAAAAAGAACCAATTAAACCATGATATACCATGATTCCTGTTTATTACACTTCTGTTCATGCTTCGTATATTTAGTTTGTTAGAATCAGTACTTGCTCTCGTCCTGACAGGATAACATTGTAGGTATACTTACTGAGGAGGAGTTGCTCTGCGATTCCTATTATGGAGTTGCTGCCGAGGACCAGGCCTTACCTTACGAGGATGTACCTACGAGGAAACTCGTCTAGTTTACATAGTTGCTCGGAGTTCCGAGAGTAGTCATATTGTTAGACTATGTATTTTGTGTCTGGACCTGTATCCAGCTTTACATTTTGGACTTGTACTTGGACATATTATTATACGAGATGACTTTTGTGTTTGGGACATTTCTGACTCTTTATTACTTATAGAACTGTTAGCACATTTTAGTCTTATCTTGTTATCTTTAGAACAGCTTACTATGCTTTATCTCAAGCGTAGGCTGGACATGACTCGGTCCGGCCCAACAAATTGGGTAGCGGATCGTGACATATTTTTAGTGGTGGCCCATGCAGGTCCTGACTAAATTGTTTGGTTGCGTTATTGTACCAAGCTTGCCTACAATTAGGAACTTAAGGTAATTAGACAACATTAGGAATGACGCTTAGAACACCTAGAGGAATACTAGGACTGCAACATAGGAAACGCATCACATGCTCGCTATTACAATTAGATTTTCTTGTTTATGATTGTTTACTTTAAAGAGTCCTTATAAGTCCTTTTTATTTTAGATGGTGCTCACCCGCTCATCCCAGTATGTCACACCTGAGAATGGCACACTCCCTATCCAGTCGGTTGACCAGTTAACCGATACACCTCCACCAACCATAGTCCCCCACTCCACAAATCCACCAACCCAAATGCCTCCACCACCTTCAACATCACAGTCCCAGCAGGACCCGATACTCCCACCACCACCCACTACTATACCTGCCCAGGCTTCCGTCACACTCGACGGGAACCAACTGCTCACTCTGATCCAGGGGTTCCTAACGACCCATCAGGAGCAGACCACCCTACTCCATCAGAGCATGGAGTGTTCTGAGGAGCGTACTGTTGTCCCACCACCTGTAGAGCCACGACAGAGAGCAGGGACAATCAAGGATTTCATAGGTTTGAACCCCAAGGAGTTCTTAGAGAATGAGGGCATAGTAGTAGCAGATGACTGGCTAGACTCAGTAGAGAGGAAGCTCCTTGGAGCTAGGTTGCCGAGTGCCCTCCAGGTCGAGGCAGCGGGAATTCTGCTGATAGACTTGGCAGGAGTTTGGTTCAGGAATGAGCCGCTATTCGTGAGAGGGAAGGCCACTTGGGATCTGTTTAAAACCCAGTTTAAGAAGAAATTCTTCTCGACCACCGCTAGGGTAGCCATGGGGCTACGATTCCAGAACATCCAGAAGGGGAATCGTTCTGTTGACGAATATGCAGCGGGGTTTAGTCGTTTGAGCCATTTCGTACCTAGTTTAGTTACAGATCCTGAGAAGATGACGCGTAGATTTTGCCATGGTCTAGTTCCAGACATTGGCATTCTTATAGTGGCGAAAGGTACGACTAACTACTACCAGAGCCTAGAGTTGGCCCGGAGCATAGAGGAGCGTCTTCTGTCTTGCAAGAGGTCGACTTCTGTACACCTTGAGGGACCCTCCAAGCGTCAGGCTTTCCAGCCGAGAGCACCGATGCCGCACCAGCAGACATACCGACCTCCCGTACCATATCACCCGACCCCGCCAGTTAGAGCCCCGGGACCCCGACAGCAGCAGAAGGGAGCTTTGTGTGCATTCTGTAAAAGGCCAGGCCACGACGCTTTCATCTGTAGGAAGAGGTTGGGGCAGTATTTAACTTGTGGGTCTACCAACCATCAGCTTCGGGACTGCCCAGTAGCGAGAGTACCAGGTGCTGGACCACAGTCTAGAGGACCGTCGCTTCCGATTCAGCAACAGAGGTTTGGGCAACATCTGTAGCAGCAGAGGGGACCCCAGGGGAAGACTTATAGTCTGGCTCTTGAGCCGGATCCGGAGCATGGTTTCGGAGCCAAATTATTTGCTTGACGTCATCACAGGTCATGTTTATTTGCATACTTTTCTAGCTCTATGCTTGTTTGATTCTGGTGCATCACGTAGCTTCCTGTCATTAGAGTTTATGCATAAACACCACTTAGTAGCTACACCTACCAAGGAGATGAATAGAGTAATAACGAAAGGCGGACCAATGCCCATTAGAGCTATCTATCATGCCCATTAGAGCTATCTATAGATGCTCTATTACTATAGCTAGAAGAGAGTTTAGGAGACGATTCTTTGTGATGCCACTCCCCGGGTATGATATCATATTGGGGATGGACTGGCTTAGCTATGCCCATGCAGCTATAGACTGTCATGAGGGTAGTATTCTGTTTAGTCCCCCAGGCACGACACCAATCAGTATCAGGAGGACAGGGCCGGAGATCAGCCTAGAGCCGAACTGTTGTACGACAGTTGGGGAGTTATTACCGCCATACCCTATCATTAGAGAGTTTATAGATGTATTCCCAAAGGATCTTCCAGGACTTCTGCCTGAAAGAGATATAGAGTTTACTATAGATTTAGTACCGAATTCATCACCAGTATCCTGGGCTTGCTATAGAGTGAACCCCAAGGAGGCCGTTGAGATGAAGGAGCAGATTGATGACCTGTTGAAAAAAGGGTTTCATTCGATCTAGTGCTTCTCCATGGGGAGCGCCAGTGCTCTTTGTGCCTAAGAAGGATGGTACAGTTCGGTTGTGTATTGACTACCGGGCGTTGAATACCATCACCATTAAGAACAAATATCCTCTACCCAGGATAGATGATTTGTTCGACCAGTTGAGTGGGGCAAAGGTATTTTTCAGAACAGATTTGAGATCCGGTTACCACCAGGTGAAAGTTAGGGGTACAGACATCCAAAAGACGGCGTTCAACACGAAGTACGGGCAGTACGAGTTTTTGGTGATGCCATTTTGTCTCACAAATGTGCCAGCTGTCTTTAAGAATTTGATGAATAAGACATTTCACCAGTATTTGGATAAGTTCGTCGTAGTATTCATCGACGACATCCTGATATACTCGAAGACGCCGGAGGAGCACACAGAGCACTTGCGAACAGTTTTAGGAATTCTGATGCAGGAGAGGTTGTATGCCAAATTGTCGAAGTGCGAGGTCTTTTTAGACCGAGTGGAGTTTCACGGCCATGTAGTCACTGAAGAGGGCATCTCAGTGGATCCCAGGAAGATTGCTGCCGTTGAGACATGGAAGGCTCCGACGTCAGTTTCAGAGATCAGAAGCTTTCTGGGTTTAGCAGGCTATTATAGAAAGTTAGTCCAGGACTTTGCTAGGATAGCAGAACCCATGACGAAACTGACGTGGAAGGATGCAGAGTACATCTGGTCAGAGGAATACCAGGCAGCATTTGAGGAGCTGAAGAGGAGGCTGACGACCGCTCCAGTTCTGACATTACCTTCAGGATCTGAAGGTTTCACCATATACATCGATGCTTCGAGAAAGGGGCTAGGATGTGTCCTACAGCAGCATGAGAAAGTGATTGCTTATACATCTAGGCAATTACGGACTCATGAGTGGAACTATCCTACCCATGACTTAGAGTTAGCTACGATGATCTTTGCACTCAAGTTATGGAAATATTACTTATACGGAGAGCGTGTGAAAATCTTTACTGACCACAAGAGCTTGAAGTATGTGTTTACGCAGAAAGAGCTGAACATGAGGCAAAGACGATAGTTGGAGTGGATGAAAGACATCGACATCGATTTACAGTATTACCCCGGAAAGGCAAATGTGGTGGCAGATGTGCTGAGCAGGCATCCGATGGCATGGTATCTGATGATAGATCGGCATTTACGGGAAGATCTGGAGAAGCTCGGTATCGAGATAGTTCGGCCTGGATCAGTGACACAGATGATGGCACTTGACATTCAGTCAGGTTTGATAGAGCAGATCAGGGAGGCACAGTCTACAGACGAGAGAGCCTTCACAGACTTCGAGCCCAGGCTTTAGCTGGATTGCTGGATAACTTTACCGTAGCAGAGGATGGATCCTTGAGGCATGGCAGCCGGTTGTGCGTGTCGAAGGGAGAGCTGATATAGGCAGTCTTGCAGGAGGTGCATAGATCTCGATATTCTATTCACCTTGGTGCCAACAAGATGTACCGTGACTTGCGGAAACATCTTTGGTGGCATGGGATGAAGAGAGATGTATCACGTTTTATTTTGAGATGCCTAATTTGCCAGCAGGTCAAGGCGGAGCGCCAGAGACCAGCTGGTCTATTACAGCCGCTACCCATTTTTGAGTGGAAGTGGGAACACATTACGATGGACTTCGTCTCAGGGCTTTCTCGTTCCCAAGGAGGAAAGGATGCCATTTGGGTCATCGTGGACAGGCTGACGAAGTGTGCGCACTTCATATCCTTCAAGGTGGGGCTTTCCACCGAGAAGTTGGCAGAGCTATACATGCAGCAGATAGTTCGCTTGCACGGAGTACCAGTGAGCATCGTATCAGACCGAGATAGCAGATTCACGTCCCACTACTGAAGGAGCTTGCAGGAAGAGTTGGGTAGTCGGCTCAAGTTCAGTACGGCGTACCACCCGCAGATAGATGGGCAGTCCAAGAGAACGATACAGACGCTAGAGGACATGCTGAGGACCTGGGTGCTGGACTTTGGCAGATCATGGAAGAGCCATCTATACTTGGTAGAGTTTTTATACAACAAGAGCTACCAAGCCAGCATTGGTATGTCTCTTTTCGAGGCACTATATGGACAACGATGCCGTACACCGCTCTTTTGGGATGATATTGGGGACAGAGTTATGCTTGTTCCAGAGATGATCACGGATGCAGCAGAGAAGGTTGGGATGATCAGAGATAGGCTCAGAGTCGCTCAGGACAGGCAGAAACACTGGGCCGATGCTAGTCGCAGACCGATGGAGTTTGCTGACGGAGATATGGTGCTAGTGAAGATATCACCTACTAGAGGGACGATCAGGTTCGAACAAGAAGGCAAGTTGAGCCCCAGATACATCGGGCCGTTCGAGATACTTGACAGGATCGGAGAGGTAGCTTACATGGTTGTACTTCCACCCAATCTAGCAGGAGTCCACGATGTCTTTCATGTGTCTCAGCTGAGGAGATATGTTCCGGACACCAGCCATGTGCTAGATCATTCGGAGTTGGCACTACAACAAATAGGACCTACAATAGAAGTTTTTTTTTATAGCGTTCAAGTGTCCCCGCTATAAAATGTTATCAACAACAGCGTTTTATATGCAGTACTATAAAAATATCTATCTATAGCATTTCCTGAATGCTGTAGAATGTATAACATTCATCTTTACAGTTTCATCACAAAATTATTTCTTCCTCCCAAAATTTTCATTTTTGTGCCCAACCTCCAGCCTGATTAAAGTTTTTCCCCCAATCTCTTTCTTCCTCTATCATTTCTCACACAAACATAAAACTCCCTCTCTCTCTCACTTCTCACACAAAATTAAGTTTGTGCCTCAAACTCTCTAAAGATAAGAAAAGCTAGGGTTTTTCGAGCTCAAAATTTAGGTTTCTTTGGCGCATTTTCTCACGTTTGGCACGGATCGATGGGGCCGGCGCCTAGCTCCAGCGTCGGATCAGGAAACTCCTGCACCACCTACTCGCCGATCGAGTTGGACGATACCCTCCTTTTCGAAGAGGAGATCTAGAGCCTGGTGGCGGCGCTGGCAGCGTCCGGGAGCTCCTTGACTGCCCTTCTCGTCCCCCAGTCGAGCCAGGTCATCCCATCGTATACACACAATATTCCTTCCTCCCCTCTTTCAAATTCGTTCTGCAAAATCATTCTCAAATCTTCCTGAACCCTAATTTCTCAACTCCAGCTCCCATTTAGAAATCTCTCTCTTCCTCCATTCTTCTTAGTTCGAAGAACAAAGGAAAAAAAGAATTTGTGGCAGAGCTCCTACCATGGCGATGGTCGTGCGAAAGTACCATAAGGAGATGATGCGATCTCTCTCGTTTCCCATGAAAAAGAAAAATAAAGGTTCAATTTTTATACGAATTCAAGCGAAACCCTAGTTTTATCAAGTTGCTGATGACAATTTTTTTTTCTTTCATGAGTTGTTCTTGATCGATCCCTTCGAAACCCATTTCTTCTCTTCGGTTTCCTCACACTCTCCTCTTTAAAAAGGTGTCTCCTTTCGTTCCCTACATATTAAAAAGCGCTCTCCTTTTCTTCTTCTGATTTTTCTTGCACTTGGATTCGAGGAGTATGTAATTTTTTTTAATTTTAATTTTTTGATATTGATGGCATTTGGGTCCTTGATATCTATATACTTCAATGGAACGATTCTTGATGGGTTTCTTGATTTTGGTTCTTATTAGTTGACTTTTTGATGTGGTATTTTCTTCTTCTTTTCCTTGATGTTCCCGATTAGCTAAAAAAACGAATTTAGTTTTTATTTTTACAGACATATTTGATGATTGGTCAAGAAGCACGGACACTATATAAAGCGGGGCAGGTATCATGTCGTGTTAGGAACACACTGGACACTCCAAATTACACTGGAACACTCCAAATTATGTATCGTGTCCGCGTTGCTGCGTCGTGTCTTGTGTTTGGCTAAAATGATTGGTAGCTTATTTTTGGCTAAAATGATTGGTACACTCCAAACTAGTTTGATAATTTCTTTAGCCTTTTCTTAGAGTCTTTTTTGTTCCTAAGCATTTCTTAGTGATTGACTAGTCGAAACCTAACTATGTTTTATGTGTGGATGAGTGGCTTATTTTGTATATGGTTAGTGTTGATGGAGCTATAGTGTGTACAATAACTAAGAATCACAAAACTTCTCTCCTTTCTGCAATAGGACACGGTGTAAAAATACACGTTTAATGGATGTCTGGTTCCTTCTTAAAATAAGTTTTACATATTTGTTTCTTTTGTCTGTTAAATTAATTGCATGATGTTTCTTGTGGCACCAGAATGGCAGCAACCACATTGCATCATGCCATTGGTTCTTTCCACTCTCACAGAAGCCACACTAGCTCGGGCTTCCAAAATGGCATTGGTAGTTTCTCAGTGATAATTGTTTCTAAAGGTTTTGGAATTGATTCAAGGCTCATTGGAAGAGGAAGTTCTTGTTTCGGAAGATGGACATCAAACGTGGTTCATGCATCATCTTCACAGTCTTCGGTGTCTGATCCAATTCAGTTACCATCAAACAACAACACAAGCGGTTCCAAAAAAAGTCAAGTAATACATATTTTTTTATCGATATTTATTGTCAACAGTTATTTATTTGCTCAGTATGCTTTATATGACACATAATGTTAATGTCTCACCATTACTTTTGATCAACGTAAGATTTAACTGATTGAAGTATGAATTTGGTCAAAATCTTTAAATGGCTATCTATCTGAAACTATATGTGATAGGCTTCATTATTATCTTTATCATCTGGCATGTCAGTTGTATTGTGCATCTTAAGATAATATTACTTTAGTAGACAGATTCAAAATTTTTAGCTTCTTTCTTGGCGTTAGTGATACAATATTACAATATGGATATCAGTTCTAAATTTGAAGGGGCAAGTTTTTTCTTCTTCACTATATTGTGTGGCTTTATGATCTAATATGTTTTTTTCCTCAATATATATAAATTGATGTTTTGTTTGTTCACGGATGAAACTGCACTTATATTGATTAGGGATGGCGAGTCTTTATGGAATGAGAAGGATTTGTTTACAGGGTGTGTCGATGTACCTTTGACTCAGAAGGGAGTGGACAAGGCAATTGAAGCTGGTTAAAGAATAAGTAATATACCTGTTGATGTGATATTTACATCTGCATTGATTTGTGCCCAAATGACTGCCATGCTTGCTATGACCCAGCATCATCGCAAGAAGGTTTTCATTACCGGAACTCCACCTTTTGATTTTTTAACGAAATACATGCTCAAAAACAACTTCATCAAGCATACTGCCTGTAGAGAAAATTTGCTAATATTCATGATGCTTTCAGCATATTATGTGTTACTTGTTTCAGGTTCCAATTATCAAGCACGAAGAAAGTAAACAGGCCACGGAATGGAACCGGGTTTACAGCGAGGAGACTGAGAAACAATCCATTCCAGTTGTTCCAGTTTGTCAATTAAATGAAAGAATGTATAGGCTTATTTCTCGATTCTACTCTAGATATTTTGGTTTTCCTGAATATCATTAGCCTCTAAGCTACAATTCAAATGAATGTCTCATGTTTACTACTGAATAAACAGGAAACGGCTGATAAATTTGGCAAAGAGAAAGTTCATGAGTGGTGGCGTAGTTATGATATTCCTCCACCAAATGGCGAGAGTTTAGAGATACGTGCTGAAAGGGCTGTTGCTTATTTCAAAGAACAAGTAAGGATACTCCAAATCATATTATACATTCATGATAAGTTGGTTTTCTGTTGGACCATTAGGATGCACAATAGGTATTTTTTATTTTATCCTTGTTCTAATTCCCGAGTTGCACCCCTATCAATAAGGCGAAATTCCACATATTGTAGAGACATTTTTTTATCAATAAGGAGAAATTCCACATATTTTCTTGTCAAGATATATTGTCAAATTTATGGCGTAGGGGCTCTGAAGGCAATATGCCACTGCACATCATTCACTTTTACACAACACTTGATTCTATATACTTAGGCAATTCTAATGTTTTGCTCAGGTCTGGTCATATCCTATAAATGACATAATTATGAGCTTAAGCTATATTACTGAATAGTCGATTTTAATTATTAGTAGGATTTATCTCTTGTGAAGAACATGAGCAGTTTTTTACTTCATGTATTACACTGCTTTACATAACACTACTGTCCTGCAACTTCACATTTAACACACTGCATGTCTCCTTAGCCACAGACTTCAACTCCATGGTGTATGAAATCTAAGTACTCTATTATAAAAACTGCTAGATATCTGCTAGATATCTCTTAGTTCTTTTCATGGTGTCAAATATTTCTATCTTATTTTTTATATCATAATGTGTTTTCTTCTCAATTTTGTGTAGGTTGGCGTATATGTTTTTGATGGTTGTGGATAGCTGCTAGAAGGAAAGAGGCGATCGAGCTGTTTTTTGGCCTACAAATTTTTGTAAATGGAATGGTTTATTTTGGCGTACAACTACTTTTTCTACATCTTGAATGTTTTAATGACTACTACTTTTTATATATCTTGAATGTTCTAATGAAACATTTCATATTTTGGCAAATCTTTACTATATCTTGATTGATCGAAATGCAAGTTGCGATTGAAATTGTTTGCGATTATTGTTATTTATATATGATACAAAACAGGTTATGAAATATAAAATTCTATAGCAGATATAAAATAATATGAAATTCTGTAGCAGGTTTATAGCACTCAAAACGTCTAAATTGCTGCTACCACGATAGCATATGATGAACGCTATAATAAATCAAACAATTCATCAAACGCTATAAATCATCCACAGCATTCACAAACGCTATAAAAAATCCACAGCATTCATAAACGCTATAAGTAATCTACAACACTCACGAACGCTATAAACTATCTACAGCCTAATAGAATGCTATAAAGTATTTACAGTATTCATAAACGCTATAAACCATCAACAGCATACACGAACTCTATAAACCTTCTACAACATTCATGAACGCTATAATGTTATAGCGTTCACATGTCTGGACATACTATAGCATGGGCGATCATAGCAGACAGAATATGCTATAGAAGGCTTTCTATAGCGTTCTGTGCATGCTGTTGTAGGCCATATTTGTTATAGTGTGGAGATCGGACCGAGCCTTGCAGTTACTGAGCAGCCAGTGGAGATATTGGACAGGAGGGAGAAGAGGCTGAGGAACAAAGGTATACCCTTAGTACGAGTAGCTTGGAGCCGTCACTCTCCGGGTGAATCTACTTGGGAGAGGGAGTCGGACATGAGGGAGAGATATCGTTACTTGTTCGACCCAGCAGCTGCGAGGGAACCACCCGTTCCCGTTTGATACCTTAGAGGTTAGTTTTGGTAGTAGCCTTAGTCATTTGTTGCATTTCTTGTTATGTTAGAATGTTTGTAGAGTCTTCTATCCTTGTGAATTTCGAGGACGAAATTTTTTCAAGGAGAGAAGACTTGTCAGCCCCTGTTTTTCAAATTTGGTTTAATTAGATGTTAATGACCTATTTAGCTTTAAAATGATTTATTATAATTATTAGAAATTTTTCTAGAATTTTTAAATGATTTTAAATAACTTTTAAATCAAAATATATTATTTTGTAATTAATTAAAATGTTTTAATATCATTTTGTAATATTTAAATTTGTTTTAATATCAAATTATAATTTGTTAAATTGTTCTATTTGCGGATTGCAAATTGTAATTTGTAAACTGATTGAGTTTGGGGTTTTTGTGCAAAGCCCCCAAACTTCGGGGGCCTTGCTGCAAAACCTACAGTCACCCCCCTCCACGTTTCTTTCTCTCTCCTTCCCAACTGCCCCCGACGACCGGCGACTGCCACCGCACCACCGACCTAGACCCCCTTCTCACCGCCCTACCCTCTTTATAAATAGCCCAACCCCGAAACCCTAACCCTAGTTCATTCTCCAACCATCACAGCCCGTCTACCTCCACTTTTCTCTCATCGAAACCCAAACTCCGGCGACCCCTAGCACTACCTCCACAGCCGCCTACACCACCATCGACCACCACCGACGAGTTCGCCACGCCGAGGCGAGTGCAGCGCCACCCCAGTGCCACGACTACGACGTTCTAGTCGCCGTCCAGCACTCTCCACAACCCCCAGCTCGCCGGACACGAAGATAACAGCCCTAAAAATGTGTCGTACATGTCCCCAACTCACATATGTCATTCTCCTAGACACGGGGAACCCAACAGTAGGGTTGGACACGCGTTAGCAGTGTCGTGCGTGTCATGCTGGACGCGGACACACGACACTAGGTCAGATTTCATTGCTCGTGTCTTGAACAGTCTGGACACGAGCCGAACTGTTATTTAGGCTATTGGGTTAACGGGTTTAGATCGTGCTATTGGGTTTAGAAACCCATTAACCTAAATTCTAACTTAAAACTAACCCGAACCCTTTCCCTAACAATAGACTCGGGCTGAACCCCTGGCCAGCCCGTGCGCGCTAAAACCCGACCCCTGCCCTGGCCAAGTTCGAGCCCCCCTTATCTCGTTTTATTTTATTTTCCTTTTTATTTTTCTATTCTTTTCTTTAGATATATATATATATATATTTATACATATATTTATGTATATACTATTATATATATTATATATATATACTGTAATTATGTATTATTATTATATACTGATTATATATATATAAATATACTGTGTGTGTGTATATATATATATATATATTTTTTTTTATAAATATACTGTGTGTGTGTGTATATATATATATATATATATATATATATTATATATATATATATATATATTTGGGAAAGAAAACCTTTAGGCGCAAAATGCCTTAGCCTATACAAGTGAGCGCGCCTCGCGCGGAAACCGACCAAAAACAAAGAGAGAAATAAAGGGGGTTGCTCACAAAACGGTACGAGACCAAGCTTCAGAAAGAGAGGCAGGAGAACCCATTCCCCAAAGGACCCGTGGTCCGGCCCCTGTTAGAAGTCCAGGACGGCCCAAAACTGGTTCGAGGTGTGGGTGCAACACCTCCTCCTCTTGAATATTTGTCGAACCACCTCTCTGTACAATTGTTGGAGTGGGAATTGGCGACCTTCGAATCTGAATTTGTTTCTGTTTTTCCATAATACCCAAACAGCGGCGGCAGCAACGATCTGATGCCCGTGAGAATCGTTCCATCTGGCCAGCAGATCGTTGATGCCCCCGGTCATGGGCGTCATATTGAACCTGTGTTGCAGTTGGATCCAAATGTTAGAGGCAGGATCTCCATAGAGTAGGATGTGATCGGCAGATTCCTGATGAGGAACCAAACAGCAATGGTATTTGGACGCCAGACAGCAGCCGAATGATTTGACGGCATCGTCCGTGGGGAGTTTACGACGCACGGTACGCCAGATAAGAATGGACCATTTCACTGGAATACACGTGTGCCAAAACTTGGAGGAAGGGGAGTTCGTGACTTCGAGGCCTCTGATGATTTCTCTGGCAGAAGCCAGGGTGAAGACGCCACCCGGGTTGGGTGACCAACTGAGCACATCCTCCGCGTCTTTGATCGACAAATAAGAGGTAGTCAGGTTCGCCAAAGCTGCCGGGCCGAACCAATCATGAACCTTGTTCCAATCCCACCCAGCTGCGACCTCATCCCATAAGTCACAGATCTCGCACTGCGGTGGTGTGAGAGCGTTGGGCCTGAGGATATCGTCTCCTAACTAGCGTTCCTTGCAGGCCTGCGAGCGCCCATTGCCCAGAGTTAAACGAAAGTGAGTTTCTGCAAGGTATCGGCCCCGGATGATGTCCCGCCACGACGTGGAGGATCTGTTGTTGGCAGATGCCTCAGTTAAGTGGCAGAATCTGGAGTACCTCGCTCGCATGAACCTGGTCCAGATCGAGTTATCAGAGCGGATATTCCACCACAACTTAGCCGATAGAGCGTCGACCATGTGGGCCAGCCTGCAAAATCCCAGACCCCCCTCTACGGTAGGTTTAGCCATCGTTGCCCAACTGGCCCAGTGATACTTGTTCTTTCCCTCGAGATGACCCCAAAAGAACTTAGCAAGGATGGATTCAATAGCATGGAGCACTTTGGTGGGGGGGAGCACACTGCAAGGGTGTAAATGGGGATGGAGGAAAGGACGTGCTTAATGAGCATAAGCTTCCCCCCTGGGGAAAGGGTGGCGTTATGCCATCCCGCAATTTTCTGACGAATCTTGCCCACCATGTGATCGAAGATCCCTGAGTTGGCTCTGCCGTACACCAATGGGCAGCCTAAGTAGAGGAAAGGGGGATATGCTGTGGAGAAGGAAGTCATGGAGGACAGCACGGCCGAGTGAGTTCTATCAGCTTTGTGATGAGTATAGATCACGCTCTTGCTGTTGTTGATTTTCTGGCCGGAGCAGCGAGTATACTTGGCAAGAGTCCTGATCACCACCTCAATGGCTCCAATAGCCCCGGCGGAGAAAATGAGGATATCGTCCGCGTACGCGAGATGAGTAATGAGAGAGCACCCGGTCACTGTGTGAAAGTACTGGAACCCCGGAGATCTCGGCATACTTTTGAGGTTTCTGCTCAGAGCTTCCGCCGTGATGATGAAAATGGTGGCGGAGAGAGGGTCTCCCTGTCTGACTCCGCGGGTAGCTCTGAAGAAACCGTGAGGTTAACCGTTGATGACGGTGGAGAACCAGGAATTGTTTATGGATCTAAAGAAGATGTCGATGACTGGTTCCAAAAAACCAAAGGCTCTGAACACCCATATCATGAACTGCCAGTCAAGACGGTCGTAAGCTTTTTCCATGTCCAGCTTGATGGCAACATTCCCCCCTGGACGAAAATTTCATACATGTGATCATCTCTTGGGCCAGGAGGATGTTATCTGTGATGCTGCGACCTTTGACGAAGCCGCTTTGCTCTTCGGATATGATTCTGGGGAGAATGTCCGACATTCTGGAAGCGATGATTTTAGAGATAATTTTGTTGGTGAAGTTGCAGAGGCTTATCGGTCTGAAGTCTTTGAAGGTGTCCGGGTTGTCTTTCTTGGGAATGAGGACGATGTGAGCGGAGGATATAGATTTCGGATAAGTGGCTCCTTGGAAAAATGCGGAAGTAGCATCACCAAGGTCGGACTTAATGATATCCCAGCAAGTGCGAAAGAACACCCCATTGAATCCATCCGGACCCGGGGCGCTGTTAGCATTAATGGACCAAACCGCGGTCTTAATCTCGTCAACAGATGGAGGAGCGCAAAGGTGAACATTGTCTCTGACGCTAATCAGGGAGGGGATCTCGGCCAGGAAAACGTCATCTTTGACCACATCCTCTTTAGTAAATATGCTGGAGAAATAGTTCGTGGCTGCCCTCCGAATGCTCTCCTGATCGTCCAGCAGATGGCCATTGTCATCGCGGATGCGATGAATCTTCAGAGCGCTTCTGCGTCCTTTAACGCATTTGTGGAAGAAGCCAGAATTCTTGTCCCCTTCCAGGTCCCAGGTTAATCTAGCCTTTTGTTTCCAGAATTACGTTTCAACCCTGATTCTAGACTTAAGAATAGCCCTGGCTAGGTTGAGAGAAGCACGATTCTCCTGGGACCCGACCAGAGCGAAGTCGATCTCCGTGCGGGTGACATCGTCTTCAGCATCTTTAATTGCCTGAAAAATGTCACCGAACACAATTTTGCTCCAGGCCGTGAGAGCTCTTCTAGTAGCTTTAAGTTTGGAAGCCATTCTGACCAGCGGGTCCGGGTGATTGACCGAAGCCCAAGCCTCTTCCACGATGTGCATGAACTGGGGGTGGTGACGCCAGAAGTCCAGGAAGCGGAAGGATTTTTTGATGTGGTTATGAGAGATGCTAATTTCGAGAAGGAGGGGGGAATGGTCGGATTCAGTGGAGTTCAGATGAGACAGATTACTAGTCAAACCCAAATCCGACCAACTGTCGTTAACCATGGCGCGATCGAGACGAGAGTATTGCCTACGCAAACCTTCTTGCATGTTGCACCAAGTGAACTGATTACCATGGAAGGGGATGGCGGAAAGGTGAGCGGTTAAGGCAAAATTATTGAAGTACTCCATGGCCGAATGGGGGGGATCACGCCCCCCCGATTTCTCCTCTCTGCAAGAAATTGTGTTAAAATCCCCGATGCACAGCCATGGCAAATCGTCATGAGGAAGGGAGGGGCCCGACAGAAGTTCCCAAAGAACTTTACGCTCCGGTATGCTGCAGCTACCATGAATGGCCGAAAGAAGGAAGCGAGACTTAAAGGTGGGGTGTTCGACCCAACAGGAGAGGGCTTGGGAGGAGTCGTTTATAATGCCGAAGCGAAAGTCAGCTGCGAAGAAGATCCAAATGTCGTGACATCCGGCGATCGCGTTTGGGAAACCCAGCTTTTGTTGAATCTCTTTCATTCGTTTGTGTTTAATTTTGGGTTCGATGATGACAAGCAGATCAATCCGATGAGCTTTGGTGAGGCTGCTTATTCGATTCATAGTCTGTTTGTTTCCAATGCCTCGAACATTCTAAGAAAGAATGTTAGGCATTAAGGGAGGTGGTAGAGGAGGTTTGCAGCTTTGCGGCGGATCTCGTGGTCATCGCCGTATGCTGCCTATGTTTCTTAGATTTCTTCTTTTCTTGAGAGGGTTGTTCCCTGGGCTGTTGCAGACGGAAGCAAGATACCTATCTGAGCTCGGGTGAGCGCTGCCGCCTGCCGGGGGGAAGATTTCAGTGTCTTCGCATTCTGCCAGGGCGCAAAGAGGATTGTCACGATCGAGGAACCCCGCTTGCTGAGCCTGCCAAAATCTTCCTGAAAGTGGGGAGTGCGGGCCAGGAGGAGCGTTGGCCGATCGCAGGGGGGGAGCTGGAATAGAAGAGGACGGGGCCCCGACTACCGTACCGACGGAGAGCGATCTGTGATCAGCCGAATGGACTCCGGTAGAATCGGAGAAGGAGGCTTGGGGGGGCAGCGATGGGGTGAGGGGTGCTGGGGGTATTTTGAAAGGGGACGGTGTCAGGTGGATTGTGAGGGAGGCCGGCGGGGATAGGCGACTCCGGAGAACAGTCATCCGGATCGAAGTCGAGAGCTTCGAAGGAGTTGTGAAGAGTGATGGCAAGTGAGGGGGATTAGGGGTTAGAGGGGCGATCAGAGTCCTACAGCTCTGTAGCGACAACAGCGGAGTCTGGGGCCAAAGCTCCACAGGAGTTGAGGATGGTGATGGCGAGAGAGGAAGTAGGTGCGGAGATATCAGCGGAATGTGTTTGGGAACTCTGAGCGGGGTGAGCGGGGTTGGGATGGGTCCGCGTTGTATGGCGGGATGATGGAGCCGCAATAGTGCTACCCGCTTTCCTAGAGACAGGTTTCTTGAGTTCAGGGTGAGCGCGAAAGCAGTACTGAAGAGAGTGACCGCTCATCTGGCAGTGATGACAGAAAATAATGCTGTTGTCGTAAACCAGCGGTTGCCTGAATGATCTATCGCCGAGTTCTATCTCTATCTCTGAGGGTGGCTCGATAGCAAGATCCAGCTCTACGCAAATTTTTGCGTAATTACATTTAGAGAGGTTTCTCGTTTCTTTTGCGATGGCGACAAGGACCCCGAAAGAGCTGGCGATCCTCTTGAGGGCCGCAGCAGGGAAGCACACAAGGGGGAGATTGGGTAGGATGATCCAGGAGGTGATGATGGTCGAATCGATCTTTGGGTTAAAATCCGGAGACCATTTGATAATCTTGGCAAACTGCGTGTCAATTTTGATCGTGCCTTTCGACCACACTTTGTTGTGGTCCTGATCGAAGAAAAGATGGAGAAGCAGGTGTTTGGGGTCAAGAGGAGCGATCCGGTAGGTCGCCGAGAGACCCCATCTGGAGATGGCCTCCCGAACAACTGTTAGCTTGGGACATCCGGATCCGAACTTGAGAACCAAAGTTCTGATGAAGGGGGAAGAGAGGGAGCGGATCTCCTCGCTGGAGAAAGGGACCCGGATAGGGTAGCCGTCAGGCGGGGGCGTCAGATGGACGTCTGACAGGACCACTTCAGCGGCCGGAAGAGGACCAGACCGAATTCGATCAGGCCTTAGGGGGTCCACAAAGGAGAGAGTGGGGGTAATTCCAGATGCCGAAGGGTTCAAGGATGGGGCTGAGGGGGGGATCACCAGAACATCGGCGGGGGGTGAGGAAAGGACACAAGCAGCGTTCTGTGATCCCACACCAGCTGCAGCCGGGGGTAAGGAGGCTTGCGCCAATGAAGAGTCCGAGCAAGCAAAGGTCTGCGGGGGGAGAGAACTACGCCGGTGCCTGCCCGGGGGACCGGGGCCGGATCCAGCAGTGGGCGGTCCGAGAGGGCACCGGACTCAGGGGACGAGGAGGAAGCTACACCACCGGAGGAGGCCGGGGGAGCGGCCTGGGGGGGGGAGTCCCAGCCGGGAGTGTGCGGAGTTGGGCCACGAGAGAGCTGCTGGGGGCTCATCCGCTGCGCCGGGGGCAAGGGGAGAGGAGGGTGGATGACCGACGCCGGCAGATGCAGCTGAGGTGGCCGGGAGAATCGCCGAGGGGCTCCCGAGGGGGGGCGGGTTCCACCTGCGCAGGAGCAACTGCGCAAGGGGGAAAGAGGGGGTGGGCACGTGCCCTAGGGGGAGTCTCTCCATCTGCGCAAGGGGAGCAGTGCACAAACCATCTCGCATGAGAGAGAGGATAGGGGGGATCTACGGGCTTCACACGAAGGAGGGGGTGAGACTGAATTGCGCGAAACCGCTAGCGCCAAGGGGGTGGCTGAGTCAGCCACGTGGGATGTACCCTCGTGCTGCGCAAAGGGTGAAACTGGGAGACAAGCGCGCTGGGGAGGGTCAACAGACCGCGCAAATGAGGTCAGCCCGGGTTATGCCAAAGGGCTGGGGCCCACATCAAGGGGGCTAGGAGCCTCTGTGCAAACCATGGAGAGACCCAGCGCGTCGCCAGAGCAGTCAACGCACGGGACCCGGGACTCTCGTCCCCCGAGGGTGCAGGCCCACGTGGGTGAGCGGGAGCCAGCACACGCCACAGGCAGGGGAAACGAGGAGCCGCAGGCGTCGTACGGACGCTGAACCCCGGGAGAAGGAACACTGGGCCACCGGAGGGGGGCTGCCGCCGATGGGGCTAGAGGAGCCGCCCCCTCGACCTCAGAGGGACGGTCGGAGTCGGGGGCGGAGGGGGGCGGCCAGCTTAGGGGGGACGCCACCGCGGAGTTGGACCGCCGGAGAAGCTCCGCAGAACGGCCGATCAGGTCCACGAGGTACTGCGACCAACA
Organism: Iris pallida; assembly: GCA_029216955.1. Classification (NCBI taxonomy): domain Eukaryota; kingdom Viridiplantae; phylum Streptophyta; class Magnoliopsida; order Asparagales; family Iridaceae; genus Iris; species Iris pallida. Next base: position 3,787,850 of record JANAVB010011800.1, read on the forward strand.
GGGACGGTGAGGCCGGAGGGAGAGGAAAACTTCCGGGGCGGAAGAAAGAGAGGAGGGGCGCCGAGCGCCGCCGCGGGGGTGAGGGACGTCGAGGCCAGGACTTCCCGGGGAGGAGAGGGGGTGAGCTTAGGGAGCACACCGGCGCCGGCTAACACTGCAGCAAGAGGAGGGGATGCCTTCAGAGAAGGAGGGAGACCCAAGATCGAGGGTAGACCGGATCTGGGAGGACGGTGCCTCCGTCCGGAGATGGAGCGGCCAGGCCGCAGCCACTCGACTGGACCCGGAAGGACTCCCTCCAAGGGGGTCGCAGCGGCAGAGTACGGTGTCACCCGAAGGTGACGGCCGCGGCGAAGCCGGTGGGCGAAGGGAGAGGACCTTCGAGTCTGATGTCGGACGATCGGGGGGGGCGGGGGAGCCGGTCGGCGGGGGATGCCATGCCGGGAAGAGGGGGAGGGGGGAGGGATCGGGGGGGAGGGGATCAACAGCCATCATTTGCTGTCATATATATATATATATATATATATATATATATATATATATATATATATATATATTTTATATATATATATATATATAAATATTGTTGTTGCATATTTATGTATGTATTTCAAATTCTACCTTGTATAAAATATTATTATGTAAAATTTCACAAGTTATTTTATTGTATAATTTTGTGACTTGTATATTTTACCACTGTAAAATATATTATTTATATTTAAATTCTTGTATTTTATTAATCATGGCCAATTGATATCCAAGTCTAGCATGGGTTTTTGGTCCCAATTGTATCTAATATATTTAGAGTCTGTACAAGTCATATTGGATTTGATTCATGGCTCTGGGTCCTCTATCTGGACTTCGGTTCAATTTCGAATACATGGACAAAATAGTAAATAATTAATTAATTATTTTCTAGAAACTGTTGCTTGCTGTTTTTGAATTTTTATATATATTTTAATTGCTGTAAAAATCTGGAAAAATTTATATTTAAATACTATGTTAATTTATATAATTTACTGTAGTTTTTCTAGCATTTAATAGGTAATTTTGGTATTTTATAAAAATGGGAAAACATAACTCATTTTTAGGACACATATGTTTGCTAATTTTTAATAAATATTTATGAGGGTTTATAAATTCCAAAAAAATTAGTATAAATTTTTATAATTAACAAGGATAATTATGGTACTATAGTTTATGTAAAATTGAGCTTTTTGCCAATCTCAAAAATTGTTGGAATACAGAGTACAGTTTGATTTATTTATTGAATAATTACGACTTTCAATATTTTGTATTGTTTTGAGTTATAGTCGTATTGAACCTTACCCTACACTAGTATAAAGACCCTAGAAGGTTAGTTTGGGTATTGTGTTACCCCATATTGGTCTCCTATGCTAAAGTCACCATTTGGCTAGGTGTCCAGTGAGAAAGTCGTGTTGCACCACTAGTGTCTTAGTGTTTAACTTAGTATAAAAAACTAAGTTTATGTGTTATTTCTACAGTGACAAGTCACCATGCATCTATAGCATTTTTTATCGCTGCTAGCTTTGCTAAAGGCAAGTACCTCTACAAACTTTACATACTGCTTTAACAATAAACTGTGATTTTCCAACCATGTTAAATGCTGATCCTTGGGGCAGCAAGTTAAAACTTCACATGTTGTATTACTTTCAGTCTCTACCATGCTTAGGACAGTTTTATATCTCTCACATATTTAAATAACGTGTTAAGGGAAAACTGTTAGTAGTGTAAGTGATCATGACCCCCTTCTCCGTATGTATTTACCGTGCACGGTAACATTCTATATGTAACTTTGCCGTATGTTCTGATCTCGCGTTTATGTATGGATATACACCGATGCTATTCATGCACGTATGTGCATGTCAGAAAAACTTGATATGTACCGCTGTACATCCTATCTACCTATTGACCGATCACGTACATGCTACGGTTCTAAACTTTTAAAATATTTGTTGCCATTTCTAAAAAGAACCAATTAAACCATGATATGCCATGATTCCAGTTCATTACACTTCTGTTCATGCTTCGTATATTTAGTTTGTTAGAATCAGTACTTGCTCCCATCCTGACAGGATAATGTTGTAGGTATACTTACTGAGGAGGAGTTGCTCAGCGATTTCTATTATGGAGTTGCTGCCGAGGACCAGGCCTTACCTTACGAGGATGTACCTACGAAGAAACTCGTCTAGTTTGTGTAGTTGCTCGGAGTTCCAAGAGTAGTCATATTGTTAGACTATGTATTTTGTGTCTGGACCTGTATCCAGCTTTACATTCTGGACTTGTACTTGGACATACTATTTTATGAGATGAATTTTGTGTTTGGGACATTTCTGACTCTTTATTACTTATAGAACTGTTAGCATATTTTAGTCATATCTTGTTATCTTTAGAACAGCTTACTACGCTTTATCTTAAGCGTAGGCTGGACATGACTCGGCCCGGCCCAACAAATTGGGTAGCGGATCGTGACATGTTTTTAGTGGTGGCCCACGCAGGTCCTGACTAAATTGTTTGGTTACGTCATTGTACCAAGCTTTCCTGCAATTAGGAACTTAAGGTAATTAGACAACATTAGGAATGACGCTTAGAACACCTAGAGGAATACTAGGACTGCAATATAGGAAACGTTTCACATGCTCGCTATTACAATTAGATTTTCTTGCTTATGATTGTTTACTTTAAAGAGTCCTTATAAGTCCTTTTTATTTTAGATGGTGCTCACCCGCTCATCCCAGTATGTCACACCTGAGAAAGGCACACTCCCGATCCAGTTGGTTGACCAGTTAACCGATACACCTCCACCTACCATACTCCTCCACTCCACAAATCCACCAACCCAAATACCTCCACCACCTTCCACATCACAGTCCCAGCAGGACCCGATACTCCCACCACCACCCACTACTATACCTGTCCAGGCTTCCGTCGTACTCGACGGGAACCAACTGCTCACTCTGATCCATGGGTTCCTAACGACACATCAGGAGCAGACCACCCTACTCCATCGGAGCATGGAGCATTCTGAGGAGCGTACCATAGTCCCACCACCTGTAGAGCCACGGTAGAGAGCAGGGACAATCAAGGACTTCATGGGTCTGAACCCCAAGAAGTTCTTAGGGACTGAGGGCATAGTAATAGCAGATGACTGGCTAGACTCAGTCGAGAGGAAGCTCCTTGGAGCTAGGTTGCCGAGTGGCCTCCAGGTCGAGGCAGCAGGATTTCTGCTGATAGACTTGGCAGGAGTTTTGTTCAGAAATGAGCCGCTATTCGCGAGAGGGAAGGCCACTTGGGATCAGTTTAAAACCCAGTTCAAGAAGAAATTCTTCTCGACCACCACTAGGGTAGCCATGGGGCTACGATTCCAAAACATCCAGCAGGGGATACCAAATGACTATCCTTTGAGTAGGTTGGGATAATGGGTATATGAGTATAAGTCCATAGTCTACCATTGTTATTCCATCCAATTATAACTTGATTCAAATAAACTAATTATGCAAGTTAAACAAGTAACAAATATGTGATACAAGTAGCAAGCATAACTGACGTAAACCGAACTATATAATAACTTTACATGTATATGTGACATAATCATAGGGTGATAGATAAACATAAGAATATGAACATGCTGGTAGATAAGGCACATGTCGATTATTCATAAATAATTGCATATGTCATGCTGATGAAATGCATTGACAACCGACTGTTATGTAACTGTACAAAGATCCATAACCACATGACATCCATATCACAAAATAAGACAATAATACATTAATATTCTACTTGCTGAAAGTCTACATATTTACTTCTATGTTATGATTCATAGAGCACTCACTTACATGCTTTATATTTATTTTACAATCTTCTAAATTACTTTATAACTAGAAAAATGGTTGCATAAATTTTGGAAAATTAGGATTAATATTTTCTTAACTAATCTAACTTATGAACAAAATTATCACTAAATGCTTTTATTAGATTTTTAGGCTATATGATTTTCAGCCCAAAATATGACCAACAGTGATAGAAAGATTCTAACTCACAACTCATGTATTATTTGGTTCTGAAATATAGTTTATAGAAATTTAACTTACTGATTAGAGTGCTGACAAAATTTTACTGAATAAAATTATCGATGTTCTAGAATAGTCTTTATAATTTAACGTAAATCATGTGACGATTTTAACATTAAATTTTAATTAGAAAAACAATAACAACTAGCAAATAAAATTTATTAAATCTCTTCCTTTGATATTTTGTAGCCTTATATGTTAGGATTTATACAAATGGGTAGGGATAAAAAATCTTTTTAGATCTATGAGTTATTGATTTTTTCGAGCATATTATCAAAGATGAATTCATAATTCTTCCCATATATTTTCTATAAATCATGTGCCGACGTGTCGTTGCTAATCAGCAACATCAAACTTTATTGCTAAACGTCGTGGATTTAGCGACAACTAGAGCGACGTTTGGCTACGATAATGCTAACGTGGCAAACTTTGCCATGTCAGCTTTCTAGCGATGTTTCACAACAAGCGACGTCCGGCTTCCAAAAGCTGGCATGACAAATTTTGCCATGTTAGCACGGTAGCGACGTGTAGCGACATTTAGCGACGGTACTGATACAGTATTGCGACGTTCAGATACACGTTTAGTGACATATTTTTATGTCGTCGGTCATCACTGAACGTCAATGAGCGTCGCTAAATAGCAAAAAAATAACATACAATAGTTTATTATATGTCCAAAATCTGCCTATATTTATTAAATCATAATTTATAAAAACTAGACCCGGAGCAACCCTCCGTTGAATTCTCTGGGTTCCCGACCAAATACTAAAGTAAATACATAAATTTGCACTACATTAAAAAACTAGAATTGAATGTCACATCAAATACTATCTAATAAAGACTCAAGAAGGGGCCAGCACATCACATAAAACAATAAAATACTATAACTATATGTGTAAAATAAATACATGAAGACCCAAGAGTGGACCAGCACACAGACAAACAAACACAAATTGTCCAACGAAGGACTGTGGCTGATCAGGAGGAGGAGAACCACCGCTCATCTGGGATAGCATGAACTAATACTGCTCCTGTATAAGCATCACCGATGACGATAAAGGAGGCAGTATAATCGATGGAGTCAGTGTCGATACCGGTGGACCATAATGACGTGTTTTCTTTAACGCATCAAGTCTAGCATTGTATATATCCAAGGCAGATGCTAGTCTCATACTGCTGTGAGCCATCGCATCATGTAGCCTCAAAAGCTGATCGCCTATGGCCATCTGCGTCCCATGCAGTGATGTAATGCTACGATTTTTCCTCTCTGTCACTAGCAATTTTCAAAATAAGTATAAAATTGTCATTTTATAATATTCTAATGTTTGTGAATATTTACTTATTTATATATGGTATTTTGGGGGATTAGTTAGTTGGGTTTGGGACTAATATAGTTTTGACTTGTGTTAGTGGCCTGGTTAGTTTAGTCTCTAGTCGGAGCCTAAGGATTAGCTAGGCATGTCCTACAAACTTGACTCATTAGGCTGGTGCAATTAGGCTAATCCCACATGACAAGTTTAGTCATTTAGAGATTAGAACTTTGACCTTTTTGACCCTAACTTCTTCCATTCACTTAATTAGCCAAAAGGGGGACCTTTTAGGGGCTAACTAGATTTTTCCTTTATCCCTAACCAACCCTAAATGGCCGGCCACTAGAGAGGTAGGATTCATTCCATCTCATTTCACAAAGAAGCCCCCATTTCCCAATTTGGTGTTCTTCCCCAACTTGAAAGCAAACCCTATTGATTTCTCTCTCAAATCTACACTTTTCTCTACCAAATCCTTTCATTCTTGCAAGGAAGAGGAGCCTACAAGGATTGTGGAGCCAAAAGTAAGGAGGAAAGTCCATTTGCTAGAGGAGTCTGTGTCAGATTCGTGTCCTTTGGATTATTCATTGGAGAACCACTCCCAATAGGTATATCTCCCTCTAACTTTGTTATTTTATATCATATTTGTGGTTTTGAACCCATAGGAACCCACCCTCATGATAGAATCACTATTAGAAATGATTTAGAGGCCCATTAGAGTCCTCATTTGGTAGTTGGATTGAGTTTCGTGTCACCCATGGAAGAATTCCGAGGGTGACACACCATGTGTTTGTAGAAATACCCAATAGGACATTTAGAAGCCTAATTTCAAGTTTAATTATGCAAGAGAGTAGTTTAGACATGGTTAAGGTGTCCCATATAGTTTTCACATGAATTCCTACATTGGTATATATGTGTTTCTAGACTACAAGTCATGTATATAGGTAGCTATGTGATATATTGTATATATGGATATAAGTGGGCTATTTTCATATAGTATTTGTATGTATATATGTGGGTGGATGTATCTTGGTGTGATGTGAGAGAGAGGGGGGAATCATAGCCATCTCATTTGGCTTTGGTTAGTGTGGTTTGGTTGAGTGGATTGTGTGTTGTATTGAGGGAGTGAGTGGTATTTGTGAGTGGGTGTGAGTTTGTGTTTGTGTTGTTATGTTTGTGTTAGAATGGTTGTGGTAGTGTGTGTTTGTGGGAATTTGATTTATGCTAGTGTATGTGTTATAGAGAGGAGTACAGGGTATATAAAGAGGGTGATTAGAAAGTAAAAGGGGTAGAAGAGAGGGGCACAACAGCAGCAGCTACATAGCAGTAGCAGCTTGGCAGCAGTTGTCTCCCCCATTTGTGTGTGTGTGCGTGTTTGTGAGTTAGTGTCTAGTGGTCAGTAGTTGTATATATATATATATATATATATATATATATATATATATATATATATATATATATATATAAAATATATATATATATATATATATATATATATATATATATATATATATATATATATATATATATAATATATATATATATTATGTATAAATGTGTTGTATATATGTGTTATTGTCTTGAGTTAGGATACTACTGGTTAGTATCTTAGAGATTAGGATACTAGAAGTTAGTGTGTTGGATATCTTAGGATAAGGTAAGTTGGTATCTTGGAAAAAGATACAAGTTAGTATCATACTAGTGTTAGTGTCCTAGTTAGTGTGTTAGGATCTAGAAGTGGATATCCTAAGATAAAAGTGAGTATCTTAGGAGGGTAAATTAGTATCCTAAGGTATTATCTAGAGTATCTTAGCTAAGGTATAAGGTATTACCTAGATAGCTAAGGTATTTGGTTGAATGTTAAGATAGATGGATAGATACTAGTCTATGGTAATGGTAGGATCTATTAGGCTAGGTTATTGAGTTATCTACTAGCCTAAGGGTAGAATATTAATAAAGTAAGAGTATTGCCTAGTATCTAAGGTATTGGAATAAGTTATAGATGGAAAGGTAATTAGGACATCTTGGTAGGTAATGGTTAGAAATAGGCTACTTGGCCTAGTTTGACCACGGTTGACTATTTTGACTGAAAGTCAAAGTAGAGTCAATATCTGACCTAGATTGGATTAGAAGTTGACCAGTTGAACAAAAGTCAATTGTATGTCAACCTTTGACCTAGTTTGACTCATATTGACTTAGCTTGACCTAGTTTGACAGTTTGACTTGCATTTACTTCCAAAACTCTACATTGATACAACATTCCATATTTAGGTCATTGAAGCATCATATCAGGCTCTGTTAACATTTTCCACCGATTTTAGGCGAATACATTCTCTGATAATTTTTCCTATTTATGATAACTGTTGTATTTCATGTGCATAATGTAGATGTACTTGTTCTTGACACATTGGTCACACGGATTAGTATTTATGGATCCCAATGTGAGATGTTATTCCTTGTTACCGTGGTGTATCTTATGTAAGCCCTATTGTATTTCTTGTGCAATATATGGACACCGATTCTTGAGAAGACTTGCTACCTTTCGGTAGAATCTCGTGTTGTAACGTGTCTTGTTTGGATCCACTCTACCAGTCGGGGGCAGGAAGTAGTAGCATAGACATGTGATCATACCTTCTCATGCATAAGATTGTTTCCCGTGAGTGTTAGTCATACATTGCAAGTATGACTAGCCAGGCCATATTCGCGTACATGTTCCCAAGCCGATCACATGTCGAAACTAGTACTCACACACCTAGATAGATGATTCTTGATTCTTGTATATTCTATGATTAGATTCTCTTGTTCTTGTTCTAGTTTATGGCCTTACCCTTGCCATGCTACTTTTATGTATAGTCTATTTCTCTTATATATTATCTCTATTTACTGATGCTTAGTATTTGTCATAAATGGAGAGCTATTGTTGGAGGATTGTACTCGTTTAATCCTGACTGGATATATTGAAATATTTTTACAAACGACGGCAAGGAGGACTGTACCACCTACTATGGTCCTCATGACGTAGTGGTCATAGACTTGGAGACCCTAGTCCAGCAGGGATTAGCTCCAGCTGATGAGACTCTAGTTGTTACTCAGTTAGATTATGTTTTAGACTGGACTCTGTCTCTGCTCATTCCATCCTGACTGGATATGTTGACAAAATTTTACAGACGATGGCGAGGAGGACTGCACCACCTATTATGGTCCTCATGACGTAGTGGGCATAGACTTGGAGACCCTAGTCCAGCAGGGATTAGCTCTAGCTGATGAGACTCTAGCTATTACTCTGTTAGATTAGGTTTTGGACTGGACTCTGTCTCTGGTTGTCTCCTCCGGCAATATGTTTGTTATATTATTTCTGACTTGTATAACTATATTGTGACTCTTCCTCTGGTTGAGCTTGATACTTTGCACTCTGAGTTCATCTCTATCTTCATTCATGCCATATATTCTTCATGTTAGATTGTGACTGAGATTATATGTATTTATTATATACTCCGTTTGGAGATGAAAGGTTATCATATATTATTAGATAGCAGACCTATACAGCATTTTATGCCATTTTTGCGGCGTAGGCTGGGCGCCGTTACGCACTCGTACCCTTATACTGGGTACAGGTCATGACACATTTTTAGTGGTGGCCCATGTAGATCTAGAAGTCGCAAATAGTGTAATGTTGTAGTGGTGCTCGACTTAGAGTGCTATTATGAGCTTGTGGTACATATCTAGGATAGGCTATAGGCTAAGGTTACTCAATCACAAAATAGGAAAACTTTCAACTTGCTGATCTTTTTAACTGTCCTTTTTTATATTGATTCGTACACCCTAACTGTCCTCCTTGATATAATCTATTTTATGCCATATTAACTTTTTTCTTTCGATCTGTCTTCAGGATGGTGAAGATGGGATCACACCGTTCGAGGCCTGCGGAGACTGAGAGATCTGCTACATCTTGTGGACCTGATCCAGTCACTTCTACTATAGTCGGAGCATTTGCAGCAGCATTCGGCGGCGCTCATCCACCAGTTGTGAGGACTACTCCAAAGGTCACTGCGGTTGCTCTTATCCAGTATCGGGAGATGCGACAGGAGTTGTAGTGGATGTTCTTCCTCCTCCTGCACAGCAAACTCCTCCGTCAGTTGCAGAGGATCTTCCTCCTCCACCTCCTCTGCCTACAGACATAGGGCAAATGCTCACTTTCTTCTAGTAAATGTTTAAGACTCAGCGAGCCCAGAATGAGGCTCAACAGAGGCAGATGGACGTGATGTATCAGGGACCCACCAGTTGGCTCTAGCAGCCATGGAGTATGGGGCTCCACATCAAGAAGCACAGCCGAGGCTAGGCAACATCTAAGACTTCAAAAAGTTGGGGCCTCGAGACTTTAGCAGAACCGAGGGCATCGTCTATGATGATGACTGGCTCGAGGACATCGAGCGTGAGATGAGGGCTTCCTGTCTCGCAGATGACCTGAAGGTCGAGACGGTTGGACTACAGTTGTTAGATATCGCCCGTACTTGGTTTAGGAACGAGCCAACTCTTGTAGGAGAGGGCCACACCTGGGCAGAGTTCAAGGACCTCTTCAAGAAGAAATTCTTTTCTCCTATGGACAAGATCGATCTGGCGAGGCAGTTTTAGAACCTCCAGTAGGGGAATATGTCTGTGGAGGAATACGCTACAGAGTTCGACCGGCTGAACTGATATACAGAATATATGGTATGTGACCCGGAGATCAAAGCGAGTCACTTCAGAGAGGGGTTGATCTGGGATATCAAGATCCTTATCCCCTCCTTCTACTCTACTTATTCTGAGATCCTTTCATAGGCCCGTAAGGTAGAGCGAGAGTGGGGCCTGAAGCCCAAGAGGGATCGTAATCTGTTCTCGGGGCTACTAGCAGTACAGGGGCTGTTGAACATCCTCAGCTACAGCATCATTCTTTTCTGTAGCACCAGCAACAAATTCAGGCTCAGGCTAGGGCACCAGTTCAGCAGGTGCACCACCACCAGCAGAGGCAGGTGCAGCATGTCCATCAGTACAATTTCTTCAAAAAGCTCGATCATATCTGGGAGGTTTACAAGAAGAGTTTGGGGATGTGCCTCTATTGCGGTGCTGCTAGACATCAGATGGGAGAGTGTCCCGTGAACCCTCATATTACTGGAGTAGCTCAGAGGAAACCAGCAAGGGCACCTGTAACACAGCCGAGGGGTCCTCCACTTTCGACCCAGTAGTAGCGATTTGCTCAGCACCAGCAGCAGAGGGTGTTCAGGGCAGGGCGTTTGCTCTGGCAGTTGAGAAGGTTGAGCCCTTCAGAGATGTTATAGCAGGTTCTATTTTTTTGATTCTTTTCCAGCTTCAGATTTATTTGATAGTGGTGCATCTCATAATTTTATATATGTATCTTTTGCTCTTAAGCATCATATTACTGCTGAATCTTTGGATAGGACTTGCAAGATCATGACCGGGGGAGGTATTATCCTAGTCGGTGATATTTGTAAGGGGCAGAGTATTTTATTGGAAGGTCGGGAATTGATTGTGTGTTTGCTCGTAATGCCACTACCATGCTATGATATTGTACTCAGGATGGATTGGTTGAGTATGCACTTTGCTAGTATAGATTATAGAGGAGGTAGGGTTGTATTATGTCCTCCAGAGGAACCAATATTTGAGTTTGCTAGGGGAGCGACAAGGCAGAGTGATGGTGCTATTTGTGGATCTATGATTGAAGAGAAGGAGCTACCTCATCCTTTGATTGTAGAGTTTATGGATGTCTTTCCAGAAGAGTTGTCGAGGATACCGTAGGACAGGAATATTAAGTTCTTTATAGATGGTGCCAGGTACAGAGCTTATCAGACAGCATGTCTATAGAGTGAATAACAACGAGTTGGCAGAGCTGAAGAAGCAAGTGGATGAGTTATATGATAAGGGATTCATCAGGTGCAGTTCTTCACCTTTGGGTGCTTCGATATTGTTCGTACTGAAGAAGGACGGATCAGTACGTATGTGCATTAATTACAGGGCATTGGACAACCTTACTATCAAGAACAAGTACCCGCTGCCGAGGATAGATGATTTGTTTGACCAGTTGAGCGGCGTAAAGGTATTCTCGAAGATAGACCTGAGGTCTAGTTTTCATCAGCTGAAGGTAAGGAAGGAGGATAATTCGAAGACTGATTTTCAGACTCGTTAAGGGCAGTATGAGTTTACTGTCATGCCGTTTGGTTGACTAATGCCCCGACGGTATTCATGAACTTGATGAACAAGGTATTCCATCATTACCTTGACAAGTTTGTAGTGGTCTTCATTGATAACATCCTTATTTATTCAAAGCCTCCAAAGGAGCACAAGGAGCACCTCAGGACTGTTTTGGATACTCTTAGGAGGGAGAAGTTGTATGGAAAGATGTCGAAATATGAGTTCTCCTTGGACAGAGTGGAGTTCTTGGACCACGTTGTATCTGGTGATGAGATTTCTGTGGATCCGAAGAAGATTGCTGCAGTGGAATCCTGGTCTATGCCGAGCTCGGTTGTAGGGATTTGGAGTTTTTTGGGTCTGGCATGTTATTATCAGAAGTTCGTACAGGACTTTTCTAGGATTTTTGAGCCGATGATCCGACTTACCAGGAAGGACGAAGAGTTTGTTTGGTCCGAGAAGTGCCAGGCCGCCTTCGAGGAGCTGAAGAAGAGGTTGACATCGGCTCCTATTCCGACGTTGCCATCTGGGTCCGGAGGATTTACGATATACAGTAATGCTTCGGGAAAGGGTTTGGGATGCATTCTTCAGCAGCATGAGAAGGTGATTGCCTATGCATCCAGGCAGTTATGTCCGCATGAGAAAACTATCCTACTCATGATTTGGAGTTCTCAGCAGTCATTTTTGCTTTAAAGTTGTGGAGACACTATCTGCACGAAGAGCATGTAGAGATTTTCACTAACCATAAGAGCTTGAAGTATGTGTTTACACAGAAGAAGCTGAATATGAGACAGAGGCGATGGTTAGAGATGATGAAGGATTTTGATATATCCTTATAGTACCATCCAGAGAAGTCTAACGTGGTTGTCGATGCTTTGAGCAGGTATCCGGTAGCCATGTGTTTTATGATAGATCATCATCTTCTGGCAGATTTAGAGAGTTTGGGCATTGAGGTTATAGTCCCTGGAATTAAAGAGCATATGTGGGGTTTACAGGTTCAGTCAGAGGTGATGGATCGGACAGAGCAGCACAGTTTGAGGATGAACCTCTGAGGGTCATCAGGGAGTAGGTATAGGCAGGATTATTAGATGATTTCTCTGTCGTCGAAGATGGTTCATTGAGGGATGATTCCAGACTGTGCGTGCCGAGTAGAGAGCTTCGTGAGAAGGATCTTTAAGAGGCACATCGTTCTCAGTACTCTATGCATCTTGGTGCCAACAAGATGTACAGAGACTCGAGACAGCATGTTTGGTGGTATGGCATAAAACGGGAGGTGGCTCAGTTTGTTTCTAGGTGCTTGGTGTGTCAGCAGGTAAAAGCCGAGAGACAGAGGCCAGGTGGTCTGTGTTCGACATCATAAAATATTGAACGAACATTTTATTCTTAAACGTAAAAAAGATCTGTGTACAGAGAAGGAAGTCCTAAACAGGATAATCTAAGTACAAGGGGAAGAGTTTCTGGAAAAGTTTGACGGTAGAGATCGAGCACTACAGCAGCTCCTTTACTCCTTTAACGATCTGACAACGGTTTAAACTTGCTCTGACTTTCTGATGTCTTTGATGGAAAACTAGGGTTGCCGATCAAAAGGATACCTGGAGGTGGAGATTTGATGTTCGGTGGTCTTTCCTCTTTTGATGAAGGAAAACTTCTTTTATTTATAGGGGAAGAGAGCACATATGCAATGTGCATTTGGGTTTTAAGATATGAAGGAATTCGCCATCATTGTACGATGCGGGCTTCTGCGGCATTGACACGTGGCGGACATTGATATTTCTCTCAATTGAGATATCTGGTGGTTATCAAAATAACCGAATGAGGAGACACGTGGCGTGTGCCATTTTGCTTGTTCGGATGTAGACGAGTAAATCTTGGAATTTTATTTCAGATTAGGATTCTGATTGATCCTCGTCTAAGATTTCAATCAATTTGATAAGATATCAATCGTGATTAATCCCAATCCTATCTTTGAGAGAGTAGGTTTAAGCAGACCGACTGGGTGGAGCCATGCTTCCTGCGCCTCTCATAAGGTCTGAGTACTGCTGCACTTCTGGGGTGACGAGTAGACCGTTCTTCTGGAGACAATGGAGCCTCTGTGCTTTTAGGATGGGTGGACTATGCTTCGAAGACGACGGAGCCTCTGTGCATATGAGCGACAAAAATGTTGTGTTTTCGAGCGACAAAGTCACTGTGCTTTAGGGTGACGAGTAGGCTTGCACTTTAGGTTGACGAGGTTACTGTACTTTTGGAGCGGTAGATGTGAGACTCGTCTCACAGTATCGGTATTTATATACAGATACGTATTTTGTAGTGTATTTCGTATTTTCTTGGTTTTCGTAATGCTTTAAAAAATTTCCTAACTTATAGATTTTCTCCTTGGCCGGCATACCGCCAGTATACCGGAGTATACCGACGGCATACCGTCCAGACAGATTTTCCATATTTTAAATATTTTCGATTTCAGATATTTTTATGAATAGTGTTTTCGATATTTTTGTGAATAGTATTTTGGATATTTTGATGAATAGTGTTTAGATATTTTCGTGAATAGTATAGATGCACCCTATTATCCATTGGATATTTGGTTTTGTTTGGATGGCCATGATTGACTTAGATCTTCACATGGATTACCATCTAACGGCTAAGATTAATTTTCCCTTCTATATATACCATTTCACTTTCTCCCTCCTCTCCCTTTTCATTCTCTTCACTCTCTCTTCATTTATTCTTCCCTTCTCTCCCCCTTAGATCTTGCCAAGATCTTGGCCTTCTGGCCTTGGCTGTGGTGTCTAACCCCCCTAGGAGGAGGAGTAGAAGATTAGGCTTGGAGCTTAACCTAGGCAAGTACATCTTGCCAAATTCATGAACCATAATATTTTTGTTGTCATTTTATTTTCCTTGGTAGTAAATACTTAGAATTGTTCTAAACTCATTTTGTAAAATATATTTTCCTTATGATTCTCGTATAGATGCATGTTTCCAAAAATTTATTTAAGCAAGGTTTTAATTTTCTGTTAAAATCCAATATTGACTTAGTAGAAAACTTGGTATCAAGAGTGATACTAGTGTTACCATCATGGATCTTGGTCACATATACATATACGAGGTCCTCACCTAGTTTGTATATCATGGATTTTGAGTTTGGTGGATATCGAAACCCGTTTCAGTATCCCAAGGACCTATTTTTTGGAGTATTTTGAGGTATTGATGTATCAAATGTTTTGATTTATGAAAACTAATAATTTTATGTTGTCGAAAAATCAATTCTATGCAATTTTGACTTTTAAAAATCCGAATTTCGATTTAAAACGAAGTTTTTATGGCCGAAACAAGTTTTGGCAAAAATCTGGATTTTGTTGCTGTTTGAAAAAATGGTATACTGCCGGTATGCCGGTGTATACCGCCGGTATACCGATTTTTGCACCAGAAACTTTCTGTCTTTAGACCGGTATATTGCCGGTATGCCGCAGTATACCGCCGGTATGCCGTTTTAGTCTATTTTTGTCCGTTTTTGTCCGTTTTTTGATATTTTCTTCGATTATAATGATTTCTTAACATGATTAGATGATTTTGCATAGTTAGAGAATGATTGTACACCCCATATACACTTGACACTAGCACATGTTCAATTATTTTTCTATGAAATGCACTTAGCTTTAATTATTCTTTCGTACATGCCATGATATGTCTTTGATAGATTCTTTCTTACAAGCTATGATAATTTTTGCCATGCCTTCTTTGCTTACATGATAGTGGTCCATCGTGACGCACTCTTCTTACATGTCTTCTTTGTCTACTAGATAGTGACCCGTCGTGGTGCACTCTTGTACATGTCTTTCTTTGCTTACATGATAGTGGCCTGTTATGGCACACTCCCTATAGTGGCTCATCGTAGTGCACTCCTAGCTTCTTGTTTATTATATTTTCTTGTTCTGGCTTGTTATGGTGCACATTCTAGTTTTTGTCCAGTCTTGCATGTCTCATGTCTAGGATGGATTCTGCGGAATGCCACACCCAGAATCCAACAAGAAAATGTTAAGGACTAAACAACTAGCTTGATTACTTAGATCATTGAAGATTTCCTAGTTACCTGTTGCCCCTTTGATCTTGGCATTATATATATATTCTTGAGATTTGGAGCTATCTGTCATGATGAGAACACTTCCAGCGCATCGTCGAGTGTTGCACCGGGTACATTTGTCTTATGGGCGATGTACCCATTATTATATGTCTTAGTGGTATATTTGTCTCCCGGGCGATGTACCACTACTATAGGATACATTTGTCTCCTGGGCGATGTATCCACTATTACCATTGCTCCTTTGGCTTGGACCATTCAGGTAGTAGCAGGCAGGTACTGGACTTGGAATTCTCAGACTTGCATTTGTTAGTAATTAGGACTGTGATAATCCTAGTTAGCTAATGTATAAAGCCGTACTTATTGCTTGGCCGGTTGGTTGTATGGAGTCCAGTCTAGTCTAGTTTGTCTAGGCAGTGTTCGAATTTGTTTATTTTCAGTACATCTTTGTTTATGCTTTACTTTTGTTGGTAAATGATTAGATATTAAAGTTCTTTTCAGGAGAAGGGTTACAACCACGGTCCTTGTTTGGTTTACGGGTTGTAACTTGGGTTCCAGAATAGTTTCTAAGTTATCTAATCATTTGTCGTTCTATATAGACCTCACATGCTCCAGTTACTTAACATGATCACATGCTCCAGTTACCTAACATGCTCACATGTTCCAGTTACCTAGCATGCTCACATGTTCCAGTTACCTAACATGCTCACATGTTCCAGTTATTTTATATGTTCCAGTTATCTAACATGCTCACATGTCCCGTCTACTTAACATGCTCACATGTCTAGTTTATCTTTCATGTTCACATGCTTCCTTTTCCTTACATGTACACAGTTTTCATTACATCACATGTCCTTTACTTTATGCTACATGTTGCTTTACTTATTGTCTTTTCTATTCTCGGGATAAGTGCATTGGTAGCGCACGAGTCTCGATTTGCATATGCTTATTTCTGTCTCTATCTGTTGCTATGATTTGCATGCTGGTTTTAGTTCATAGTTTGGCTTCCTTTGTGGTACTTGCAATTGGGGGTCTGACCCCACTGGTTTTACATTAACCAGATTTAGTTGAGGAGCCCGAGGATCTTCCGTACCTTCCACTAGTTGGTGATTATCCGGAGCACCAGAGTACTTGAGTGGGTTTTCTTATTTTTGCCCACTAATCATGTACATTATTCTTTTGTGGCGTTTAGCCTCCGAGCACGTGTTTAGCTCGTATTTTGGACTTGACATTTGCCTATGGGACAGAACATGATTTGCGTATTCTAGACTATAGCTAGAGTTTATCATGTATGACTATTACTCTTGCTAGTCTTCACTCTGTATTAATAGCTTAATGATCATTGATATATGATAGTTTGGGATGCTTTACTATTTTATATTCCAGTTGATCTTACTTCGTGTACATTGTTTACTACATGTGATTGAGATACCTAGGATTCTTGACCTAGGATTGCCTGTTGGATTGTAGTAGTAACCCCCATGTCTATACAGCTTATACGTTATTTCGGAGTACTGGAGTACTTTGGTATACGTAGCTGGCCTGGTCTGTCCCTACTTTCCAGTATTCAGGTTCTGGGGCGTGATAGTAGAAGGACTTGTTTTGGATGCAATGGTATCTCCCAAGTCTCTGACGAATGGTAATTGAGCTTCTGGGTCGGAGCAGAGTGTTGCGTCATTGGAGTTGAGGTGGTATGAGAACATCACCAGTTTGTGCCTGAGGTTGGCGCAGGAATGTAGCTGCGCCTCTGGATTGAAGGCAATGGCTTTGAAGTCTTCTTTAAAAGAGCACTGAGTGACCGCTCCTTAATGAACAACTCCCTCTTAATTGCCACCATTACTTGAAGAATTTCAAGGGGTCCTAGGATAGTCTAGGACTTACTCGAATGAACATTATTTAATGAGGTTCATCGTGCTGAGTCCTAGGTTCATCCCATTAATGTGGGAACTTTGACCGTCGGCCATGTGGCCTGCGTTTTGGACCACTCCCACTCTATATAAAGGAAGAGTTTCTTCTGAAGAGTCACGTCTTCTTCTTTTTGTTGTCCTTCGACACCATGCTGGATCCAGACTTAGCTTCGAACGGCAATTGGCCTTGCCTAAGTCAGATTTTGGTTGAGGATTTCTTCATTCAAAGGAGCTATGCCTTCATAAAAGAACTGTTGATGAGCCTCGGAACGTGCTGGAACGCTTCTCATGAGGAGTTCGAACCTGGGCGACGCCTTGGAGGTCTTGGAGGTCCTGATGACCTAGCTTGTCGGTGGATGACCAACCAGGAGAGCCACAGGTTATGCTTTGCCCTGCTTATTGGCGGAGGCATGTTTTTGTTACGTTAGAATAGCCCCACAAGCTGATACCCTTTTGAAAAAGGGCCTTCCTGCTGCGCTGTGGTCTGAGCTTTCGGCGGGCCAATAGCTGCTTTCGTAAGTGTTGTACGTCTGGAGAGGGGAGGCTGTGGTGGAGACTTTGATGAAGACTGTATTCACATATTCTATCCATAGTGCCTCTCTCTCCATGACTATAACACTATGAAGAATAACCCCGGTGTAAATCCGTAGGAGTTTTCAATTCGGCACATGTAATCATAAAGTCTTTTGTAACAGATCCTTGTAATTATATCTTTATGCAGTCTTTTATGTAATCATGACGAGTCTGTAGCAACTATTACAGCCATGATTAATAAAAAGGACTTCTGAGCTTTTCATCTGTTTGTGACTTTTGTTTTTGTTGTTAGCGTGCTTGACTGCCTGCGCCTCTGCGCCTTGTATTATACTGAATTTTTTCATGCTTCTACAAGACCCCCTTCAAAGTGTCCCAAACTTGGATCAAGCTCGGGGTACTTTGAACAGAAGCATGAACACGTGTCTCTTTGTGGGCAAAATGCCTATCAGCTCTGTTGTCAGGCTGACGTCGTGCTTAAGCTTCAGCATTAAATGCCTCTGTGTATGTAACTATGAAGAGTCTGTAATAGGTCCTTGTAGCCACATGCTTCTATATAAGGACTTTTATGTCTCTTTTTTTTGTCTTTAACGAGCTCAGGTGAAAGGTTTCCTAGTCCTTGATGACTTTGACAAGGGGTCATCATGGAAGACATGCCTAACTAGAGGTAATATGAACGTTGTAGGCATAATCTTTGCTAGGATGTAGAACAATAATTCAGAGATAGTATGAATGTGAACTGTTTTCTAGATAGCTATGATAATCATGTGATCAATCAGGGAGAGGGTGACTATTCGGAGGTAATATGGACATAGTAGCCGCGGTTTTGGGTGTAGAGGAGCAATCCAGAGGTAATATGGACGTGGAAGGTTTTCATCTAGGGAAAGGTATAGAAGGGATGAATTCTTTCAAAGAAATTTATGAACACTTACTAAGATGTGGGAGATTCGGACTACGCATGGCGCCATTCCCATCGAAATCCCAGGCGTTGAGCCTAAGGTTCATCTTCGAAGTACTCGACCGCCTGGTCTTCGTCTTCGACTGGAGGGCTTGCAGAGGCCATGTTAGCTGACAGCATCCTTTTGAAGACCTGGCCGGTACTAGTATCGGAGTCCCAGGTTGAGGAGTCAGAAGGGTGTAAGTGCATCATGACTTCTGTCTCCGAACCTTCTGAAGTGGAAGTGGGCATAAGATAACCCAACCCCTGGTGGGTGCGCTGGTAATAGTTTTGGGCCTTTCCCTTTGGATGTCGAATCCATAAGGAAAGGCTCCGGCCTTTACCATAGTTGAGCCGTTTGTTGCTGTTCAGGTCGTAACCCATCTTCTGTATAAGGTGTTTGGGCTGAGTAGCGTAGCGATAGAGTTGCATCTTACCACTGTCGGATTCTGGATCTTTAGGAGCTAGTCGCCGAGGATACCCCACTCGACCAAAGATGATGGGTTCCTCTTCTTTCCAGCTTGCTGGAACGAAGAAGTAGGCACCTTGGAAGGGGACAACTTGGCTCGTATAGTTGGCGGTTGTCACTTGCGTTTGTAGCTTACATAGAGAATTGTCTAGGAAATATCTAGTTTTCCAATATGCACAAGAGTAATTCGAAGACAAATTTTTATTAATAAAATGAGAGATTTTATCCCGGGGGATTATATCATCAAAATAGTGCAATTCCGTATTGGTGTAGATATAGTCTCCTAGCTCCTCATAAGTGAGGACTAGGGCTGTCGAGGAAGGAGGAGGACACTTCCCTTTTTAGTTTAATCAGCAAAGGGGTCGCGGTCGGAGGCTCCTATGCCTTCATGGTCTACCTTGGGGACCTCCGAGGTAACCTTATTCTTATAGGCTCCTGGCCATCATCTAACATTACTGAGGGCAAAGGTGGTGCTCTGCCTCGGAGCTTGACGACGAGAGACGCGGACACCTTGGGGGTCTTCCCTTCAGTCGTAACTTTAGAGGTTCTTCGGCAACCGCTGCGCTTCCTGTCACGACCGACACCCTTGAGTAAGGGCACGAGAAGTGGGTACGTCCAGCCTACGCCGCAGTGTTGGCGGTAGAACGCTGTCCTAGGTCATTTATCTAACAATATATAAGGTACATGTATAGTATATACTCCGAATGGAGGTGAAATAGCAGAATACAGTCTCAATCACATCTAAGGTGGAATACGATAAAAGATAGATAGATAAAACTGAAATCCACAAAGAGATACCACAGATAGAAGTCTAAGTGTCTAAGATACCACAAATCCAGAAAATATCTCAAATCTCAAATACAGTAATCCATAGAGTAAATACAGCTCAAGACAACTGAAAATAGAATAAGAAAAATCCTAGCTATCTACTCCAACCTCTACTATGTCTCCTCTAAGCTAACAGGTAACCTCCAAGCTATCTGTAAAATTTATCAACAGGTCCAGTCAGGACAGGAGCGAGTACAGTACATCTCAACAAGTCATAACAGGTTAGGAAATATAATCATGCTAGAGAGTAAGATACAAGAAACTGAAAGAACAACATAATGTAAAAAGAGATACTGTAAGTAAATAGCTACAATATATAAAAGAACTATCAGTGCTAGTGATTTAGAGTACAAGACGGTTATGTAAACGGCACGATGTTGTACACGAGTAATCTACAGAGGTTGTACACGAGTAATCTGCAAGATTGAATACATAACCACTTCTACGCCCCTGTCCCAATCAATACACAAGGATCTAGTCAAGTTATGTTATTGCACAAGAAGTATAGATGTACACGATGATCATGTGAGCACATGAGTATACACGATTTCACACGATTTGTACACGAATAGCACAAACACAAGGAGTACATGATGCCTATGATAAAGTACACGAACACGAAATACCCGATATATCCGCTAAGGGGATAATATCGCACGACAAGATCCATATAGTACTAATCCGTGTTACCAACTTATCAGCATCAAGTAAAGTAATCTAAAGCAGGAAATATAATCCTAAACAAGATATGAAATGATCAGAGAATGTACTCGCCTGATGACCTGTCACGCCCCAGAACCAGAACACTGGAGAGCGAGGTCAGACATAGCCAGCTACGTATAATGAAATGGAATCCACTCCACTATACGGTCACGGCTGTCTAGATATATGAGGGTTTATCTACGAGCCAACAGTCTCTTAAGGTCATGAACAAGCCTAGTGTCTCAATCTTAAGCAAGTAATAATAGTTACAAGATGTAAGATCACCAAATATACAATAGTAAGGCGTCCTAAACATTACATATTTAGCTGATCATGAAGCTAGTCGATACAAAATGTGAGGACTAGCAAGAGTTTAGTCATACATGATCAACCCTAGGTTGTCAATCATGTTTCAGCCCGTAGGCAGACAGTAAGTAAAATGTACATGAGCTAACACTTGCTCGGCGGCTAAACGCCTCAAAAGAATAATTTTACAATAGAGTGGAAGAGCCAAAATAAATCCACTCGCTGCCAGGATTCCGCCTAGTGGTCACCATCTGGCTGGAAGATAGGTGGATCCTCAGGTGCTGCTCCGATATCTGGCCACACAAAACCAGCTGGGTCAGATCCCAGAAAGAGCAAGTGCCACAAAGGAGGCTTCACTTAGAACTAAAATCAGCAATTAGCACAAGAATAATAATATATAATAAAAGACAGTAATTAAGGAAAAGCATGACAAGTGATATACGATGAGATAACCATGGGACTATTCAGATAACCAGGTTACAACCGGTAAACCAAACAAGGACCGGGGTTGTAACCCTTCGTCTGAACAGAACTTGGTTTCTTCCACCATTTATCGGCAAGATAAAATAAGAAATCAAGACATGTAACACTCTTGTGCAAGATCAAGACAAGACTAGACTGATTGAACTCCATCCAATATTCACGGCCAAGCAATAAGTACGGCTTGATACTTTAACTAACTAGGATTATCACAGGCCTAGTTACTAGCAAGATGCAGTGAGATTATTCCACAGCCACAAGCCCTGCAGACCATCCAGGTTATCCAGGTCAATTATTAGTACAATAAGGGTGTAACACATGACAGTGTGCTGGAAATGTGCCCTACTCGTTGGCAGGCTACAGATCCCAAGTGGGGCGCCCAGATAATGGGATTGCCTGTAGCTGGGAAATCTCTTCATGACTACTGGATTATTCTAGTAATTAGTCTTAGTCAATTCAGTAGGTACCCCTGACCTTGGTACTCAGGGGTCCCCGTCCTAGACATGATGTAAGACAAGACAGTTCATTTGTACAAGCACAATCGTCCACTGTGACCAGGTTATTCGATCTTGTCATATCAAGCTGGCCGTCGCAACAGCCTTCAAAATATATATCAGGCCAGGTTTACTTGTCAAGAGTGCGCCACGGTGGGCCACTATCAAGAATTATCATGTCAAGTTTATCATATCAAATTATCATGTCAAGAGTGCGCCACGTCGGGCCACTATCATGTCAAGTTTATTGTCAATAGTGCACCACTACGGGTCACTGTCATATCAGGAAACAAATTAATGGCAGAAGCATACAAGTGGTAATTAAATATTAGCAGGAGCAAGGGCCGTGGGGGACTCATGCGGCTTAGAAAATTATTACATGCGGCCAGGAAGTCACTTTCAACCATTACACTAACAATTCGTGTTTAGGGAAGCAACTTAGAATCATACATTATTTAATCATAATAATATAATTGTAAAGACAAATAAGACAAAAGATAGTGGGACCCGCAATTAATACAAGTATGCCATGCGGTACAAATTAAATATTCATGTAAGCAATCATGCGGCCATAAATTATTATTTAACTGGCCATACAAGCAGTTGGCCATATACGGCTGGGCAATTATTGGAGGGGTGCATATGCGGCTATCAAATATTTCCTTGCAAGCACTTGCTGGTACAAAAAATAATGAAGAAAAGCCATATGCGGCTCGAGCACAAAAGTGCTTTTGCGGCCAGCAAAAAGAGGTGCTTATGTGGCTGACAATGGACCCCATGCGGCCAAGTATGGTTTTCCATGCATGCGGCCAAGTATGGTGATGCAATGCTAACAATGCATTTAAATAATGCATTGAATAAAATGCATTTAAGTAATGCATGGAACTTCTGTACGTTTCTTTAATACATTAAATAATGCATTTAATAGAACATGCAGGCTTACATGCGGCTCACTTGGCATCTGCATGCGGCCAAGTATGTAAATAAGTATGCAAGCTAAGCCATGTGGCCAAGTATTAAAGCAACTAAATCAAAATCCATGCGGCCAAAATAATTATGATCATGCGGCCGACCAACTATATTGCATGCACAAGCAAATTCTTACGTGCACAAGTATTAATGGCCCAAAGCAAATAGATTGCATGCACAGCAATAAATGCATGCATTTAAAGGGTTAATGCATGCCATTTAATATAAAGGCCATGTAAATTACACCAATGGCCTAATGTTTAATAAGTGCATGCAAGCATTTAATGCTTGCAATTCCATTCATTAAATATGCATGCAAGCCTACGTTTGTAATTGCATTCAAAGGAAGGTCATGCGGCCAGGTATTGTATATAAGCATGCATGCTTTCATACATTAAATATAATGCATTAAATATATACATGCGGCTGATGCTAAGGCCAATATGCGGCCAGCATACATTAAATATAATATGACATTGACCATATGCGGCTAGTCACTGCAAGGCAATTAATTAAATGGCCATGCAATTAATGCATGCCAGTAAATGCTTGCAAAGGCCATGCGGCCAGCAATATAATTAAATAAATAATAATAATAAAAGTCATACAATTAATCCTTATGCGGCCAAGGCAAATGGCCATACTGCTGACTTTGTGTTCCATGCAAGCAACTGCTAAAAGTATACAATTATTAAATGCTAATGCCTAAGGCCATGCGGCTCAGAACAAACATGCTCATGCGGCTCAGAATGCAATTAATGGCTCCCACAGAGAACATGTCCATAGAAAATACCATAGCCTCCATGCTCCTCCAAACAATGATAGGAACCCAAATCCAAACTCCCGTAGGTCAAATTTGGGTAAAATGGAATTCTCTACAGCATGGAACCATCAACTAGCAAAAATATGCTAGTTGTTAGATCAAAATTCATGGAAACCAAAAATACCACAAAATTAGATCTACAAAAAATGAACCACAGAAATAAAAAATGCTAAGTACTAAAGTGGGTTAGAAACACATGACGAAGACAATAGAACAATAAAAAATAGGGTTCCTCCATGAAGTAAGATGCACTTGCCTAAGCTCTCCACTCTCTTAGGTTGGTGGAGAAGTAATGGTGAAGAAGAAGAAGAAGTAATGGAAAAGAATTAATGAGGAGAGAGAGAAGAGTGGTGAGATATTTAATGAAGGTGGTGGTAGGTGGGAGTGGTTTGGTTCACATAAAATCAAGCAAAACCGAACCAAGCCAAACAAACCGACGAACCAAGATAAACCAATCAATGAAATGCCAAAATAAATCAAGCAGGAAGACATGCAATACGGGTCAGAATATGTACACGTATTCCAAATACGTAATACGAGATATGGGCATTACATAACCTGAAGAGCTGATAGGTATAGAGGTCCAAACTGAAGCTACGGAGCCCTATTTAGAGCAACACAGGTTACAAGGTGTTCAAGTTGTAATAAATGAATTTCTACAAGCAATCTATATTATTTTAGGCCCTTCTAAGTCAAGTCAACTCTAGGTCAACTCTATCAACAATCTAGTCAAACTAGGTCAAGTGTTGACTTACAGTTGTGTAGCACCCAGTTTTTCAAATGAGGGTAATTTTGAAATTTCATGTTTATAATTATTTTAATAATGATATTTAATTCATGATATGATTTTTGGTAATTTTAAACTATTTTTAAAATTATTTAAATCAATGACTTGTGGTTTTGACGTTTTGCTAGTGAAACCTTAGAGACTGTTTGACCTAGAGCCTAGCCATGTGATTATGATATTTTAATATCATTTTTGGCCTAAGAATATTTTTGTATTTGACCTCTTTGAATTATTTTGATATTATTTTATTATTTATGATATTGTTTTGGGATTATTTGAGTCGGGTTCGAATTTCAACTCAATCCGACTTGAAACGGGGACCCGGGGGTAGTTGACTCTAGTGGGACCCACACACTAGTTAGGCATGGCCCACATGATATTAATTTTAGTCCACATGATAGAAATATTTTAGTTAGAGGTTAGACTAATTATTATGGATAAGGTTAGTGTGATTAGAGACTTTAGAATGACTAATTTAGCCACAACCAATGAGCCATTTCCTAATACTCATAGAATAGGTTAGTGGGGGCATTTTGGACCTTACCATAATAGGACAAATAGCCCATATGGCCAGCCACTTTGGGAGAGAATAGGCTCAAGTTCATTCATTATTCTCATCCACACTCTTTCTCTTGTTCTTCCCCAAATTCCTAGAGAGCAATCCCTAGCAATTTCTCCACCAAATTCTTCCATTTCGCCACCAAATCTTCTTCTTTTCTTCTCCATTCTAGCCAAGGAGGAAGCTACCCAAGTTTGGGAGGATTCGGAGCTCGTTCGTGTCCTTTTGGAATCTCTACGTGTCGGTGTCGCTCCGGGAAGGCTTTTCTTCGATTCGATCTACCGGGAGGTATAAATCCCTTCTCCTTTTCATTTCCTCATGCATATAGGTCTATTTTAAACCCATAGGAATAATCCCCACAGTTGTATCTCCATTTGTGTCCATTTTGTGTCCATTTGGAGGTCATAGGAGTGTCCTTTGTGTTGTGGATGTGTTCATGTTACATATATAGATTTATATATATATATATTATAATGAGAGTGTATCTATATTTATATATGTAATAAATGGTTTATGATGATTATATAATCAAGTTTGTGAGTGTGGTTCCTCATATTATTATTGCTATTATTATTGTGGATAATTAGGATATATATTGTGTATTCTTTTGGCTCAAACTATCTAAATCCGTCATGATTTTTATCCACGTTTTTAATTTCAGCCCTAAATTAGAAATGTCATAACTTCTAGCTCAAAGCTTGGTTTAATCTTCCATTTTTCTAAAAGAAGCGTATTGAAGTTAGCTTTCCAAAAACATGTATTAATAGGTCTAATTCTTTCTGTAACTTTCTGGAGAATTATTTGAGTGTTAGCTGTACGAAAGACAAACGCGTTCTCGGTGTTTTCGCGATTCTGGGAGTTTTCGAAAACGAAAACACGATCCGTTTGAAGTTTCGGAAAGCTAACACATAGATCTATAACATACTTTAATCCTAGAATTTAATTCATGCTGAGTTGGTACAGTATTGATTATTAGTAGGAGTTACTATTCGGCATATGCATTTTGTGCACCCATGTGTGTAATATAATGTTCTATTAGATTTTAACCCATGTTAATGTATATACATTATGTAACTAAATAGAAAATGCAAGCATGAGTAAATGGTTAAATAAATGATATATGAGGTGTAAGTATCCTATCTAATGTAAGCATGTATAAGTATGGCTTGTAATGAATATGTAGGTTCCATAGTATGTAATGTATGGTGCATATAGTAGTGCAAGAGAATAAATAAATGATGAATGAATGCAAGCATGAATGTAATGTAATAATAGATGTAATGTATGCAATATACAAGTTAATGAGATGTAATGTTCTATGTTAACACAAATCCTATATTACCTCATGTACCCCCCTTACACTATGTTGACACTATCACACTTGACACATTGTTCACTTCCACTTTGACACTCTTTGATATGTATACACTATGTATGCCCATTTAACCCTCACTTGACCCTTTGCCATGTTCACATACATACACATAGCCTCTTAAATAAGTATTTATGAATATAGTTAACTTAGCTATGTATGTATATTATATATATGTTAGCATATTGTCTTGTAATATATAAGTTTATATAACCATTTAAAATGCCATAATTATAGACCTAATGTTGAATACCAATATATGTATGTGTATATATGTGTAGACATATATAGCTTAAAGTAATAGATTACCTAGTGTATATCCAATGTGAATTCTTGCCTATTTGAGTATTAAATAATTGTATGCTATATAGAGTTGGGTGTATGTTGGCTTGTATAGCCTTGTATTGATGTGTGCTTGCTAGGATAGTCTTGGTTAGGCCTAGTAAGACTTACTGGGTTAGGACATGACCTAGTTTGACCTAGTTTGACTAGTGCAGTTGACCAGAGTTGACCAAGGGTTGACTTTGGCCTAGTTTGACCTAGATTCATGTAGAATGTATTGTAGTGCTTTATATTACCCTTTTGGACATGTTGTGACTTGTGCTATTCTAATTACACTACAAGAAATATGTACATTATTAGCGCGAAAAATCTGCTATCATACGTATTACATAGCATTTTTATAAATGCTATGTCATCGGCAGCTATCTTAGGTTCCACCCATACGATAGCATTTTTCTAAAATGCTACGACAGGTTCAGATACAATAGCAATTTCTGAATGCCTTAATTTTCTTTATTATGGCACATCCGTTTTATGTTAAAAACTTGATGACAATTCATATTTTGTGCTATGATAGGACGTTCTACAATAGCAATTTTTTATTGTTTTAAAATATTTTGTTATAGCGTTAATTAATTATATCACGGCTAAAGTTTCGTGCTATAATATATGATTATAACAGTTTTTTTTTTGCTATTAAACGTATTTTCATTCAATAAGAACCTGTTTTACGTATCTATTGTAATATTAGAGAACCTGTTTCACATGATATAAATAAGAACCTGTTTTACACAAATAAGATCATTCATAACACAAGTCTAAAACCAATCCAACATACATAACACAAGTCTAGAGTTTCATTCAACATACATAACATAGGTTTGAATCCAAAATACACAAGTCATAAGTTCATAAGTTCATAAGCCTAGCTAACTCGGACCAAAGTTTGTTCATTCCCCTGCAAAAAAAGCAACAAGGTCTTACATCAGTTCAATATTAACAAGAAAAGATAAAATAATTCACTGATGCTCTACAGAGCATTTATGAATTATTACTTAGAAAAATACTTTTGACGCAGAGAAGCTACAATCAACCGGGCATTGCTTCATAAAATTCAAATACTGTATCTGATGGGAGGAAAAAAAAACCCAGCAAAGACGGTTCAAGTAAACAATAGAACTAACCTGACCAACCCCGGCAAGAAGGAAACGTCCGAACTTTGCAAAAGTGAGAGAATTTACGAACCCAACCTGTCGTCATCAAATTCTTGGAAATTAACCTTAGAGACTTGG
Organism: Iris pallida; assembly: GCA_029216955.1. Classification (NCBI taxonomy): domain Eukaryota; kingdom Viridiplantae; phylum Streptophyta; class Magnoliopsida; order Asparagales; family Iridaceae; genus Iris; species Iris pallida. Next base: position 3,816,244 of record JANAVB010011800.1, read on the forward strand.
AGAGATTATGTTAAATGCTTGAAACATCATCAAATTGAAATAAAAGAACAGAGAAATCATCTCGCACAACACAATCCAATTTTATTATATGACCTGATTATATCGATTACTCTCATTTTATCACAAACACAACAAGCAGGATGAATACAAAAACAAGAAGAACAAACAAGTTTGTATCACAAAGATGGATTCAACAATGCAGCACAATTATTAACAAGATGGCTCCTAATAGCATAAACAAGAAAAAAAATCATAACACAATCAATTTTATTACAAGGTAACTTTAATTATACCAATTACTTTCGTTTTATCACAAACACAGCACAACAAGCAGGCATGAACATAAAAGCAACGTGTCATCCAGCCTCCACCTAGCTACTAACACGGAAAAAAAAAAAGAGCATGAACATAAAAGCAACATGAACAAACAAGCGTCACAAAGGTGGATTCAGCTTATGCTTCACAGCTATAAACAAGAAGGGTCCTCCAGACTCCACCTAGCTACTAGCATGAAAAGAAAAAAGAACTAATTGCAGCAAGAGAGAGAGAGAGAGGGTTCTCAATACTGACAAATTTACAACTGTAAATCTTAAGTTCGTCTTGATGCTCTCAGAGTACACCCAATTATCAGTCAATTTCGAGATAAAGTTGGTACTAAGATCCTGGCCACAAATGCTTAAGCAAGGGGCCTAGTATGGTAGCTGCAAGTTAGGGATCCTTCTTTCTTAATCACTACAAACAAAAATCATGCAGTTCAAGAGCTAGATTCCAAACTTTCTTGAGTGTCTACAGATGATAATCCATTTCTTTTACAAATACATTCATTTCCATTGCATTGATTTTAAGCCAGGAATAAAGCCAAAGGACCAAATGAAATGCATTTCCCTGGGGAAGCCAATCATTAACAATCCGAAACTTATAGAAAATCCAAAGAACCAAAGAAAGTTATTCTTGCCCCACTCCCAAGAGATTAAATACTCAAAGGTATTGATATTATAACTGGAAAATACAGTATGTTGTTGTTTTGAAGACTCCCCCAGCCTCGTATAAATCTCCATTTGCCCATGACAATGTTATAGCTAAGTTCGAAAATCTTCAATCATGTCATGGACACCCCTTTCCACAGTGTTGCATCCTTATTGACGCACAAATCATATGCTAAAATGTGATCCTTTAAGTGTGCCGTCACTAGAAATAATGGCATTGGCACCTTCCATCCTCCTTAAATATTCATGAGCATACTTCAAAAGAAACTATGGGATTGTCATACCTCCTCTCTTTGGCTTAATGTGTAATAAAGATTAATGAGAATAGGGTCATGAAAGAAAAGGTGATGAAAATAACAGGCATATAAAGAAAGGGAAAGCATTTTTGCTTGTAGAGGGGATGTGATCACCCAGGCAAGCAGCCCTGGGACGAAAAGATTTGGAGTACTCGTGCAGGCGTTCCGAAGTCTTTATTGTTCTGTGTCATCTTACCACCTCAAGGCTCCTTATATTCTAGGGGAACTTGGAGACTGCACCGTGGTCGCATGAGCTTAAGGCATATATGAGGGATCATTGCCTTAAGGGTGCTCTATGTTTTATGCCTACTGATCGCCTAGGTTTTATGGCACGACCCTCTCATGATCAAAGCTACTTTAGATATGTATATAGTCCATGTCATAATTTTACCATGATTTTTTTCCAAAGAGTTGCCATGTAATTACCTGTAACATGTTCATATTGTATTGAACCTAACATGTAGATGAATTTGCCCAAAAGGATGAACCATAATTTGATTGCCAACTTAACAGAAGTAGGGTGTTATAGTATACAAACATGAACACAATTGCCACCACTTTAGTATTAGGGCTTGTTAAATATATGCTTGAACAGCAATTAAGAAACATTAACCATAGTTAGAATGGAATACCACTGGATAACTAAATAAAGGCTGGATGCATCTATCATCACTTCTGATTGCCCATAGACGAACAACACCGTTGCCAGCTCCAGATGCAGCAAGATTACTACCTCTACAAACAGCCACCGAACTCACCCATGACTGGGCTGAAGAACAGCCGACAACTTTGCCAAAGCCATTTTCTGAAGCAAAGAGCATAAACAATTACTTTGCGAATGCAGTACAAATGTTAAGATGATGGCAAGCCACGCACAAATAAACAAAGATATAAGACAGCAAAAGATTATTTTATTGTCTAAGACTCCAACTTAGAGAGATGGACAAGACCTACATGAAAGATGAATTTAGGCTATTGATCCAATCCATTTAGCACTATTAAGTGCAATGCAAATAGATGCTCTTACCTTTCTTATAACCATTAGGGACCTCTTCCTTATTCTCTTTAGGTGATTGATCATAATTTAATAACAGAGAATGTGCATTTTTTGTAATATGTGTTGGCTTCTTCCGCAACGCACTCCAATGTTCAATACTTCCATCATCTGAGCCTGATAAGAACTCGCTGTCATTAATGAAACAACAACATTCTGAAGATGATGGAGCCCGAAAGAGTAACCGTTTAGCATCTGCAACCTATTACATAAAAGCAAACGTTAGTAGCAATACAGGCAGGAACATTACTTTTGGGTTTTAAGTATTTTACAACAGACATCATATATATCAAAATATCATCAAAGTAACAGCTATTAGACAGCTCTCTTTCCTCTTCTGTTATGCTACTAATGGTCAGGCAACTCCAAAAGATTCCATATTGGCTACTTAGTATTTTACTATGTCGAAATAATTTATTTGAACCTATTTTAGAAACTTAAGCAGCTAAATACAGTTTCCAGTTCTGGACCTCGAGTGTAACAGGTACATATGAATATTGTTTCCAATCTTAATTACTAGGCATTTTCCAATAGCAAGGCTTTGAGTGCTCTTTTGACCATTGGACTCACCTTGCATCCAAATCAAAGAATTAATTAGAGAAAGATAGCTTTCCAGATAATTTACTTCTGCCAAATAGTCTATATCCAAGGTTTCAAGAATTGGGATTTGTCCTAGATGTTCTGAGGATATTAGTTCAGTGCCATTAGAAGCAAGGTTCACAATATTGGTATAGGTTTCGGAGTCTCGGACCCTTCCTATTGAGTATCTGGTGGTTGTGGTTTCGGCAGTTTCAACGATTATCGGGTTTTTCATTTCGGAAAGGCCAAAAATGATAAAAGAGTATTTTAACATATTTTATATTTTGTTTTTCTTTAGTTTTAAATGGAAACATATTCAACATTGCTAAATTGTTCAAACGCAATAGATATTATTGTTTATTTACTTGTCCTTAGACATTGTACAACCATAAAAAATAGTTTTGAAGGGAATAATATTAATATGGATGAGTGTTACGAATTTATTGATATACAACTTTAACCAATGGTAATAGTTACCGTGTGTCGATAAGGATATCGACACACTAAACAATTGTCGATCTTCGGCACAACTGAATCATTATGTAGACACTCATTTTCGACTCTCTCTCTCTCTCTCTCTCTCAATTTTTCTTTGTCGAATTGAATTAATTGGGAAAGAGACCCCAACACTGATCGGTGTCGATAGCCGGCAGTATTGGAAAGGGACATGCCAAAACAGATACGATTCGGCCAATCCCGATACATATTGGTATCGGCCGATACTGAAACTATGATTAGAAGGGCAACTAGAGCATAATAAAAACAAAAAGAACAAAGTAGAGAATTTACCTTCCCAACTATGCAGATATCTATTATGTTATCATTATTTTTCCTCAAATGTTTTCCACTATCTATTCCAAGGAAAGACAAATACCTTATAAAGTTGGACAGTCCGATCATGCCCTGCAGTCAAAATTTGTTCCTTGCGTAGACAATCAATTGTAAGTATTTCACTTTGATGTCCATGTAGAGTGTCCATGTGAGTTCGGTCTTCTACATTCCATAGCTTAATTTGTCGATCAAAAGACCCAGAAAAGAGTTGTGGGGTTCCCTGCCTGAAAGTAAGACAAGAGACGGGTCCTCTATGACCATGGAAGGCCTGTTAAGAAAGATATTAATGATTAGAAATCAAAACAATGAATTTGTAAAGTTGGACATGCATTCTGGTAGGCCATTACACTTATAAAACTACTTGATCTCTACAAGAACTTGTAAATGCAGTGCATGCAAATTGGTTGGTCCTATTAAACTACAAAAGAGGCACTACCACTTAATACAGGTGTATTATGAAGAGACAATGAGTTTTATGTATCAAGAGAACATGTTTGGCCAACTGCAGACTTGATTATTTTGCATACCATCTACAGAGTTGCTTTTAGAAATTATACATCAATGTAAAGTTTTAACTAAAAGCAGTATGTCAGGACATGATACATATCAACACATCTTGCAGAAGAATGTTCAAATTTTCAAACATATAAAACCAAAACATAGTTATAAATGAGAACCTGAATGTGCTCCCTTGTGCGTGTGTCCCATAGATGGACATGACAATCTAACCCGCCAGTAGCCAAATACCTACCATCTGGGCTGACAGCTAAGGCTAATACGTGCTTACTTCTCTTTGCAGAGGGATTTTGAGGAGCTTTAGAGTGATGTGAAATCAAAATGTCCTCACTGGGCCACAAATACTTCTCACTTTTACCACTCTCAACATCCCAATGCACAACGTATCCATCTTTAGATGCTGAAAACCCCCTGGTATCATCCTCAGACAAAGTAACAGATGTAACGGACTGCCGGTGTTTAACTAAAGGTATATCAGCTCATCTACTTGGCCTATACATGATATACCAGGATCCATTATTTAAAGATAGGCAGAGCGCCCAGTTAAGGAAGGGCTAACTGAATAATTTCTCTGGTGCACATAAATTTTACCCTTACGAGAAAGATTGCAAATATAGAATCAGCCACTGGAGTTATAAAAAATACAAGATTTTATTTTAAGAAAATGAGCTAGACTGAGAAAATGAGAAAACCATGTGGCACATAAACCACAACCAAACCAAATGAGTTTTTGCTATGGTAAAATCTAATAAAATCCACATTGATACTAAGGTTATGACTTATGATACGAAACAGGGGATTTCTCAGAATAAGCAGTCTGTAAAAAAAATCAACAAAGTGCAAGTTACCACGGGCATGTCAGAATATATTGCTTTAGGACAAATACGACTCTTTCCATACCATCATATCACTAGTGCAGAAATCAGGTGGTATCGGTACTAGCGATGAACTGCAGCTGACACATGCGCTTTGGCTGTAAGCCAGATTGTAAAAGACGAAGCTGCAATTGCAGCAGCAGATGGTTCTTCCACCCACTTCACTTTGGTTTTTAGTACTGATCTTGGATTGCAATTATGTTGCTTTTTGATAAGGTCTGTGTATTTTCTCTGTAAAAAAATGTAATGAGTATACTCATTGTGAGCACTCTTGTTAGAAAATACTTTTTATCTCTGTTGAAACTAGTATTGGAAGATGAATTGAGTTTGAAAGAAGCCCATCAACTATGATACAAATCATAGAGGGGAACGCCGTCACTCAGAAATAAGCAGTACACACATTCTCTCTTCACAAAAAGATGCAGCAAGAAGAACAAAAAAGATTCAAAATTTAGGATCAGCTATGATATAACTCACTTCATACAAGATTTTTTTCAAAAAAACATACCATAAAAAAAACCCTACTTGGAGATAGGTTATGACACGGAAAAGCAGATCCAGCATTGTGCCACATATCAGGCACGAATGGGACACTCCAAATGCAATAGGAGTCTAGGACACACCAAAACTGGGCTGTGTCGGAATTGTTTTGTGTCTTATTGGTGTCCGTCAACACAGCTTCTTTCTTACAATAAATTCAGTAATAATAAAAAATAAAGTTTGAAATTTAAAATCAGACTGTAATTTCAAAAGCAAAGAGCTTCCTTTTCCAGAATCAAGACTCGAAAAATTGGTGAAGTGAGAAGATACAGACACTCCAGAACCGGTGCAATCGTAGTATTCGTCTCCGTGCAACATATAAATTCAATAATTAGAAGAACCAAACTTGGAGAAAGATGGAAATGTCGAAAAAGATCACCTAGAAGCGAAAATTTTTGGGACGCGGCCGCTCTCCTCGAGCTGGCTCTTCTTCAAGAACTCCGCGACCAGGGAATCCCTCCCCCCGTCCCTCTCCTCTCTGTCCTTCTCCCCATACTCCTCGTCCTCCTCCTCGATCCTCTTCGTTTCTTTCTGGATCCTCTCCAAGTACTCCCTCGCGATCCGGTACTTCACTTCCGCCGCGGTCTCCCCCGCCGCCTCCTCATCCTCCTCTTCCCCGACTACTCCTGCACCCGCCTGAGAACCTCCGGCGTCGTCGTCGTCGCTCGGGAGGCTCTCGAGTTTTAGGGTTTTTCCGAAAAAGAGGAAAACTGAAAGAGGAAATAAAAGAAACCTGAAATAAAAGAGGAAAAGTATTTTTTTGGTCAAGTGTTTGGCGGTATAAGTGTTTTTAGGTTTCCGTTTAATGAAACTCTATCTTAGCGTTTATCAAATGCTATTATAAAGTAACCAAAATATCAAACTTATTTTTTATAGCAGTTCAGCAAAACGTGCTATTACGTTATGCTATCAATGTGCATTTTTTTTGTAGTGTTAGGAGCCAGACACCTCTCCTCGGACAGTATCTTTATCGTGGACATTCAGATATCAGGCGAGTACATTCTCTGATCATTTCATATCCTGCTTAGAATTATTTCTTGCAGTAGATTACTTTACTTGTACTGTCACGTTGGTCACACGGATTGGTACAATATGGATCCCTTCTTGAGATGTTATCCTTAGGGAGCATCGGGTACTACATGTTCTGTGCGTTTCACTTACATGGCGTATCATATGCTTCATTGGTTCTTTGATCACTTACGACATATACTCTTATGATCGTAGAGTCTTCCTAGAATCCTTATCCCATTTATGGGACTAATATGTATCACCTTCGGGGTCTATCACCTTCGGGATCTATCACCTTCGGGGTCTACTACCCTTCGGGGGCTGTTACATAGCATCATATAACATAACCTGGCTGGATCCTTGTGTATTGATTGGGGGTACGGGGGAGTAGAAATGAACATGTGAATAATACCCAAGTAGTAACTTATCAGAATCTCTTCCATAGTGTCTTATCAGAATCTTCTATGCCATTTACATGTCTATATTGTACTCTGACTCACTAGTCACTGCTAGTTCTCTATGTATAGTAGATATTTCTATTACAGTTCTCTCTCTGTTTACATACTATTTTCTTTCAGTACCTGTATCTTACTTTATTGCATGATTATATTTTCTAACCTGCTATGATCTGTTGAGATGTATTGTACTCGCTCCAGTCCTGACTGGACCTGTTGATAAATTTTACAGATAGCCTGGAGGTGCCTGCTAGCCTAGAGGAGACACTTTAGAGGATGTTTAGATAGTTGTTTCATTTTGTCTGGAGTTGTATTTACTTTGTGGATTACTGTATCTGTATTTGAGTTTTGAGATATATTTCTGGGTTTATGTATCTTAGACACTTAGACTTCTATCTCCTGTATTTATTTTGGATTTCATATTTTATCTATCTTTATCATGCTCTACCCTAGATGTGATCGAGACTGTATCTGCTATGTCACTCCCATTCGGGAAGTATAAACTGCTTGGCATTATAATATTAGATGTTGTGACTAGGACAGCGTTCTACCGCCGACACTGCGGCGTAGGCTGGGCGTTGTTACGTTCTCGTATCCAAACAGTAGGTGTGGGTCGTGACACGTTTTTAGTGGTAGCCCATGCAGGTCGAGTTTATGTAGTGGTATTCGAACTTGAGTACCACTACAGCCTGCAGTAGGATTAGGATATATTTTTGATGGTACTCAATCACAGTTAGGATCCCTTGAGAGATTCCTGTGACGACCCTTGAGAATCTTATTTTAACTTTGATTTGAAAACTCTTCTTCCCTTGATTTAATTATCTTTACTTTCTGTTGTTAAACTTGATTTTTATAGATTATTGTTGAATTCGAGTTGTATTTATTAATTTTGATGGATGATTGTCGAATTTGAATTTTGATGATAGCTATTGCATCCGAGTTTGTATTTTGATAGATTTTTGTTTATTTTTGAATTTTGGTGTTCGTTGATAAATTAATTTAATTTTTGGGTATTCATTATTGATTTAATTTAATTTTTGGCAAGATGAAATTATATGGGCTAGGTCATCTATGTTATGGAATCTAGTCTTCTATAGTCACATTAGCCAGCATGGTGAGGACATATAGTCTGACTCTGGATATATTTCTCGGGTGTAGGAATTTAAGGTTTTTGCAGCCAAGCTAGCGGCACCGCGAAAATGTTAAATACCATGATTCTAGAGATATGTGCATAAGTCAAGGGCTCTGTGATTATCGTAGCCTTGCTTACTAGTATGACGAGGATTTAGAGTACCATGATTTTGGATAGACGCATATGATTATCAGATTGCACCTTAAATATTTTTGAACATATTTTCTCTACTTTTGTTCAGTCATTCAAAAAAAAAAAGAATTATTATTTATTTGTTTGTCTAGTTTTCTATTATTTAACTCAGGGGTAAGTTTAGTTGGTTTTATAAACCTTGTGTAATTTTTTGCTATGAGTTTTTCATAATACAATGAATCGATGATTTTGTTAGACTTTATCTTGAATTTGATATTTTAACTCTGGATTTCAAAACGGTTCATTCTTTAAACAGATAAGCAGAACCAATTTTATCGTTATTTCTTTCTTGCTGTTATTCTTGTATTAAATAATAATAATAATAAAACTGTCTTGATTTCGTCAATCACCTGCTTGCAATTTTGGTAGGAATTCAAATGTTAGTCTTAACGTAGAATTAATTTTTTTATATTGGGACATGAGAATATATATATATATGAATACATATAGCAGACACTTTGCTTAACACGTATGCATGCTACACTTGATTTTCCACCTACCTGAATACCTATTAATATGTTGTTGATGTTAAATTTTCAAAATCCCAATATTTCTGATTCTCTGCTTTTCCTAGCTTAACCCGTAATTTAAATATAAAATTTCATGATAATAGTTTTATTTATACCACTACACATGTATGTTATACATAGGGTGTCAATTCAAAAAAAAAATTGGTTGAGTTTTGTGTTAAATTTGAAAAATCTGAGACTGTGTGCATATTAACCCTTAATACTGAATTCCAAATGTTTAGTTTAAATTATTGTTTTATTTTCTTTAATATAATATTTAAAGCTGTGTACATTGTTGTATGTAGGGATATTTAAAGCTGAATTTACATGTTAGTTTGTGATAAACATTGAGTTGGTTTTAATGTTCAAATTTCTCCAAAATCTTGAAAACTAGTTACATGTTAACATTTTTACATTGATTTCCATGTTTAGTTAAATTTCAGATTTAACATGTAATATCGAACTGTATGCGTAGATAAATGTATTGGTAATATGTTAGGGTTTCATTTCTATCATGTTAGGATGTATTGGGAGCATTGAGATTAGTCGTGATGTTTCAACCCCTAAAATTTAAAATTGTATTATGTTAATATTGCACTGGTTTAAATGTTAGCTTGTTTTCAGATTTTATATGTAAACGTTGAACTAAAACTGGGTTTAACCTTTCAATACTAAGTTATAACCCTGTACAAGGACACACACACACTCTAACATAGTATATACTGTCTTTTAACCAAACCATTCCCCTCTATGTTATGATTGTATATCTAGATAGATATATATAGAGCTTAGGCATACATGTTATAATATATATAAATACATAACTAAGTCTCTACCTTTTTATATATATATATTTAGCTATGCATGTTATGATTAAATAAGTTGTGTATTGTAGATTGTTTAACCAATATGCCATGATTAGTGTAACTTGATAGCCGTTGAATTGAAACACAATCCTCATATATACTTTCATGTATATTCATGTACACCCATGCCTACTATCTAACCATATGAACATGTTCCCATACACATAATGCTAGCTTTTTCCTCTCTAACGCTCTCTCTATATATATATTGTGATTGGATTTCAATGTAATCGACTTTCGTTAATTAAACTTGTGATTTTGATTTTCTTGGGATAGTACCCCTTTTAGATGATTGGTGGTTACCTTTCTTTATTTTTTTGATGAGTACCAGTTTTCACATAGGATGGTAGACTGTCTTATAGTTTTGATGATTTGATATTTCTGCATCTTTTCTCGTTTAGCACCCTGGATTGATTGTGTGTTTTGATACCCTATAACCGATTTGATTAGCATGACTAGTATACCTAGATGAGACTTCACTGTCACCGTATGCCATGACCCTGTATGTCGTCCTTTTGATGGTATGATTTGTTTAAGTTCTGGGACTTTGATTGTGGGGGTTTGACCTAGAGGGAGTATGGACGTTTTAATTTCGAGGACGAAATTTTTCTAAGGTGGGTAGAGTTGTAGCACCCAGTTTTTCAAATGAGGGTAATTTTGAAATTTCGTATTTATAATTATTTTAATAATGATATTTAATTCATGATATGATTTTTGGTAATTATAAACCATTTTTAAAATTATTTAAATCAATGACTTGTGGTTTTGACGTTTTGCTAGTGAAACTCTAGAGACTGTTTGACCTAGAGCCTAACCATGTGATTATGATATTTTAATATCATTTTTGGCCTAAGGATATTTTTGTATTTGACCTCTTTGAATTATTTTGATACTATTTTATTATTTATGATATTTGTTTTGGGGTAATTTGAGTCGGGTTCGAATTTCAACTCAATCCGACTTGAAACGGGGACCCGGGGGTAGTTGACTCTAGTGGGACCCACACACTAGTTAGGCATGGCCCACATGATATTAATTTTAGTCCACATGATAGAAATATTTTAGTTAGAGGTTAGACTAATTATTATGGATAAGGTTAGTGTGATTAGAGACTTTAGAATGACTAATTTAGCCACAACCAATTAGCCCTTTCCTAATACTCATAGAATAGGTTAGTGGGGGCATTTTGGACCTTACCATAATAGGACAAATAGTCCATATGGCCAGCCACTTTGGGAGAGGATAGGCTCAAGTTCATTCATTATTCTCATCCACACTCTCTCTCTTGTTCTTCCCCAAATTCCTAGAGAGCAATCCCTAGCAATTTCTCCACCAAATCCTTCCATTTCGCCACCAAATCTTCTTCTTTCCTTCTCCATTCTAGCCAAGGAGGAAGCTACCCAAGTTTGGGAGGATTCGGAGCTCGTTCGTGTCCTTTTGGAATCTCTACGTGTCGGTGTCGCTCCGGGAAGGCTTTTCTGATTCGATCTACCGGGAGGTATAAATCCCTTCTCCTTTTCATTTCCTCATGCATATAGGTCTATTTTAAACCCATAGGAATGATCCCCACGGTTGTATCTCCATTTGTGTCCATTTGGAGGTCATAGGAGTGTCCTTTGTGTTGTGGATGTGTTCATGTTACATATATAGATATATATATATATATATATATATATATATATATATATATATATATATATATATATATATATATATATTGTAATGAGAGTGTATCTATATTTATATATGTAATAAATGGTTCATGATGATTATATAATCAAGTTTGTGAGTGTGGTTCCTCATATTATTATTGCTATTATTATTGTGGATAATTAGGATATATATTGTGTATTCTTTTGGCTCAAACTATCTAAATCTGTCATGATTTTTATCCACGTTTTTAATTTCAGCCCTAAATTAGAAATGTCATAACTTCTAGCTCAAAGCTCGGTTTAATCTCCCGTTTTTTAAAAGAAGCGTATTGAAGTTAGCTTTCCAAAAACATGTATTAATAGGCCTAATTCTTTCTGTAACTTTTTGGAGAATTATTTGAGTGTCAGCTGTACGAAAGACAAACGCGTTCTCGGTGTTTTCGCGATTCCGGGAGTTTCCGGAAACGAAAACGCGATCCGTTTGAAGTTTCGGAAAGCTAACACATAGATCTATAACATACTTTAATCCTAGAATTTAACTCATGCTGAGTTGGTACAGTATTGATTATTAGTAGGAGTTACTATTCGGCATATGCATTTTGTGCACCCTTGTGTGTAATATAATGTTCTATTTGATTTTAACCCATGTTAATGTATATACATTATGTAACTAAATAGAGAATGCAAACATGAGTAAATGGTTAAATAAATGATATATGAGGTGTAAGTATCCTATCTAATGTAAGCATGTATAAGTATGGCTTGTAATGAATATGTAGGTTCCATAGTATGTAATGTATGGTGCATATAGTAGTGCAAGAGAATAAATAAATGATGAATGAATGCAATAATAAATGTAATGTAATAATAGATGTAATGTATGCAATATACAAGTTAATGAGATGTAATGTTCTATGTTAACACAAATCCTATATTACCTCATGTACCCCCCTTACACTATGTTGACACTATCACACTTGACACATTGTTCACTTCCACTTTGACACTCTTTGATATGTATACACTATGTATGCCCATTTAACCCTCACTTGACCCTTTGCCATGTTCACATACACACACATAGCCTCTTAAATAAGTATTTATGAATATAGTTAACTTAGCTATGTATGTATATTATATATATGTTAGCATATTGTCTTGTAATATATAAGTTTATATAACCATTTAAAATGCCATGATTATAGACCTAATGTTGAATACCAATATATGTATGTGTATATATGTGTAGACATATATAGCTTAAAGTAAAAGATTACCTAGTATATATCCAATGTGAATTCTTGCCTATTTGAGTATTGAATAATTGCATGCTATATAGAGTTGGGTGTATGTTGGCTTGTATAGCCTTGTATTGATGTGTGCTTGCTAGGATAGTCTTGGTTAGGCCTAGTAAGACTTACTGGGTTTGGACATGACCTAGTTTGACCTAGTTTGACTAGTGCAGTTGACCAGAGTTGACCAAGGGTTAACTTTGGCCTAGTTTGACCTAGATTCATGTAGAATGCATTGTAGTGCTTTATATTACCCTTCTGGACATGTTGTGACTTGTGCTGTTCTAACTAGGAGCCAGACACCCCTCCTAGGATAGTATCTTTACCTTGGACATTCAGATATCAGGCGAGTACATTCTCTGATCATTTCATATCCTGCTTAGAATTATTTCCTGCAGTAGATTACTTTACTTGTACTGTCACGTTGGTCACACGGATTGGTACTATATGGATCCCTTCTTGAGATATTATCCTTAGGAAGCATCGGGTACTACATGTTCTGTGTGTTTCACTTACATGGCGTATCATATGCTTCATTGGTTCTTTGATCACTTACGACATATACTCTTATGATCGTAGAGTCTTCCTAGAATCATTATCCTATTTATGGGACTACTATGTATCACCTTCGGGGTCTATCACCTTCGGGGTCTATCACCTTCGGGGTCTACAATCCTTCGGGGGCTGTTACATAGCATCATATAATATAACCTGGCTGGATCCTTGTGTATTGATTGGGGGTACGGGGGAGTAGAAATGGACATGTGAATAATACCCAAGTAGTATCTTATCAGAATCTCTTCTATAGTGTCTTATCAGAATCTTCTATGCCATTTACATGTCTATATTGTACTCTGACTCACTAGTCACTGCTAGTTCTCTATGTATAGTAGATATTTCTATTACAGTTCTCTCTCTGTTTACATACTATTTTCTTTCAGTACCTGTATCTTACTTTACTGCATGATTATATTTTCTAACCTGCTATGATCTGTTGAGATGTATTGTACTCGCTCCAGTCCTGACTGGACCTGTTGATAAATTTTACAGATAGCCTGGAGGTGCCTGCTAGCCTAGAGGAGACACTTTAGAGGATGTTTAGATAGTTGTTTCATTTTGTCTGGAGTTGTATTTACTTTGTGGATTACTGTATCTGTATTTGAGTTTTGAGATGTATTTCTGTGTTTATGTATCTTAGACACTTAGACTTCTATCTCCTGTATTTATTTTGGATTTCATGTTTTATCTATCTTTATCATGCTCTACCCTAGATGTGATTGAGACTGTATCTGCTATATCACCCCCATTCGGGGAGTATAAACTGCTTGGCATTATAATGTTAGATGTTGTGACTAGGACAGCGTTCTACCGCCGACACTGCGGCGTAGGCTGGGCGTTGTTACGTTCTCGTACCCAAATAGTGGTGCGGGTCGTGACAAGTTGACTTTTGGTCAACTGGTCAACTCTGGTCAAACAGGGTCAATTCTAGTCTAATTATTTAGATATAAAGTGTACTTTGTTATTCGTACGTCGAAACTTACGACACGCAAATCGAGATAAGATGATCAACGGTAAGGTTAATAATCTTATTGCAATGATCCACGTGTCCATCTTATCAATTTCAGCGATGTGCGATCACTGGAATCGACCGATCTTAGTTTCGTTGTACTAATCCCGAAATACGAACATTATAAGAATTAATTATAATAAAAAGTGATACATAGAGAAAGTATCTGCAAACATTATCGGATGATTAATTAAATATTGCCAACGTGTCCAGAATGGTCAAATTAGCTAGGATAGCCTACCTATCGGTCCAATTTGGACACAAGGGCAAAAAGGTAATTTCGGACAAAAAGGTATCCATTTCGGATCCGTTTTGTACCGAAAAATGTGCAAGAAAACAAGTCTATAAAATATAACAAATTATATGTCCACGAAACTAGAATGACGATACGAACCCAACGGTATATCCAGAATTGGATTCCGTTGACCCGATCTCAATTTGGTCCGTTGACCAGAATATTGGAATTCCGATTTGCACAAAAATGCGTGCCGGAGCCAATGTTCTCAAAACTCAGCAAACTATATGTCAACGAGTCCAGAATGACGATACAAACTCAACGGTACATCCAGAATTGGATTCCGATAAGCCAATTTTAAAATGACCCGTTGACCCGGATATTGGTATCTGACTTGTACAGAAATGCGTGCTGGAACTACTGTCCACTAAAACTAGCAAATTATATGTTAACGAGTCCAGAATGATGATACGAACTCAACAGTATATTCGGAATTAGATTCCAATGAGCCGGCATCAAAAGTCCCATTGACCCGGACTGTGGGGCCTATATTGCACCGAAATACGTGCCAGGGCCCACGTCCTCCAAAGCTAACAAATTATATATGAAAACGTGCCAGAACGACGCCATGAGTCTACTGGTGGTGTCGAAAATGAAATCTGGAGGCCCGAGTTCAAAATAAAATTTTTACAAGTTGGAAATTACGAATTCGGACGGCCAACTTTGGCATCAAATTCAACCAATCAAACAAACTCACAATAAAACAAAATTGGAGGGGGTATAAAGAGGGTTATACCAACATCGCGTAGGAACCAATGGCATGCCTGACGGAGCTGCGATGGAGGAGATACAAACCGACGAAGTTGGCTCCATAAAACTGTCCAAAAATAACATAATTTAAGGCGTCAACTTTGTGGCCAGTTTTGATGTATCAAACGATAAAATTAACGGATGAAACTTGAAGAAAGCGAAGATGGATATATCAAGATTATGCGACGAGGTGCACATTTAGACTTTGATTTCGCGCGTGTCACGTCGGGATTTCATACGAAACGCACGAATCGACTTTGCTGTGCGTCGGGGAGGAGGAGGGCAGGGAGGGAAAGCTCGCCAGAGTTCGCCCAGCCAGTAGGGCCGGCCACGACGACGGCGGCCGGCGACAGCGCCTGCACGCGCGACTGTGCTGTCCATTTCCGGCCGGCTCCTGTGCACAGGAGCTGCTGCTGCTTCACGCGGTGGAGCTGGCCTGGCGCGGCGGCGGTGCTCGTCCTGACGGGGCACAGCGATGACGAAGAGGTGGTTACGTGGTGGTGGTGTAGTCTATGGTGGTGGTGGTTGTGGATAAAAGGAAGGAGGAGGAGAATGATCGACCATGGGGCTGCTGTGTGGGTGATGGTGTGTGAGGAAAATAAAGAGAAGAGAGAGAATATATCTGTATATAGGAATAATAATGAGAAAGAGGGAAAATAGAGAGAGAGAGAAAAGGGGATTCTCTAAAAACTAGGACCGGCCAAGAGTGTGGGAGTGAGTGTTGTGAGGATGTGGGGTTGGGATTGCATGTGGGTAGAATGAAGGATTGGGATTAAATGTAGGAATAGATCATTTCTTAGGGATTTAAATCAAGGGGCTTATCCAAGAAAATATTTGAATGGGTTGTCTAGGTATTTAATATATTATTGGACAAGAAGAGTATGGGTGTCATGAGAGAGGGTAACATGAAGCTTGGACTGGGTTCGGTTGAGCCGGGTCGGGTCAAAATCGGACATGGTACAATAATTGAATTTAATTAAGTGTTTATGATAATCAATAAATAAGTAATATGTGGGGACTCCAATAAATGGGACACAAGTGTCATGTGGGTAGTAGGCTTCATGTAGGCCATGTCCATATTTTGGGTCGACTAGGTTGGATCGATGTCGGGTCCCGAAATTAAATTGGAAGTCAGATCACAAATTACGGTGGATAATTAATTGGCCTAAATTGACCCAAAAGTTGTGCGAAGCAAACGAAGCACAAGATGGTGTGTCTGAGTGGGACACAAAGGTCATGGGTGAAGAGTGTCTCGATTAGGTCATGTATGAGAAGTTGGTTTCAAGAAAATGACTAGTCTGGTGCTCCTAAATTAAAAGTCATGGTAACGTACATATGATGATCAAGGAAAAGAGTGAGGAAGCAATTAATAATTAATCAATGATCAAATGACCTAAATTGACCTGAAGTTGTACGAATCAAAAAGAGTACAAGGGAACAAGTTTGAGTGGACATTATATACCAAAATGAAGGTAATCATGTCCACTACAAAACTCATGAAGAAAGTTTTCAGAGATGAACATCCCTGACACTCCAAATATCAAAGGCACGAAAAGGTACATTTAAAGATAAATAAACAGAATATATTATTTATTGAAACTAATTCAATCAGAAAAATTAAAAAAAATCAACCCAAAATTCAGGGTGCTCACATCCTACCCACCTTATAAAAATTTCGTCCTCAAAATTAAAATATTCATACTCCTTCTAGGTCAAACCACTATAATCAAAGTCTCGAAACTTAAACAATCATACGATTTAAAAGGACGTCATACAGGGTCATGGCAAATGGTGGTAGTAAAAGTCTCATCTAGGTATACTAGTCATGCTAAACCAAAACGGTCATAGGGTATCAAAATATACAAGCAATCTAGGGTGCTAAACTACAAAAGTACAGAAACAACAAATCATCAAGGCTGTAAGGCAGTCTACCATCCTATATAAAAACTGGTAATTATCAAAAATAAAATAAAGATAACTACTAATTATCTATAAAGGGGTATTATTCAAAGAAAAATCAAAATCAAAAGTTTATAGAATGAAAGTCAATAGCATTGAAATCCAATCACAATATATATTAAGAAAATTTAGTCTCGATACGATCTAAGTTGATCAATTCTGGGTAATTGAGATTTGGGTAATATGGAGGACAAGGTCATAGAAGTCTGAGCACGAGCATACAAGGATGGAGATTCAGGTCATAATTAAATTTAATTCAATTGAGTACGAACCCAAGATATTAATGTGATAAAAAAAGATGACCAAAGTCGATTGGTCGTGATTAAGGGAGCTAGGATTCAATAATATTGAAAACTTTTTAAAGGGTGATTCAAATATATGGAATAAGTCAAATTCTCATTTTAAAGGAAAAACAAGAGAAAAGATTTCATAGGAAAGTCAAGTTAATCATCTGTCTCTGATTTCATTAAGTTCATCTGGTCATAATTTTCCAATCGTATCTTTATCTCACAAGTTCTGATATGAAAATTCAACCTTTATATGTCCACCACCAAGATTTTATAACCTTCAGTCACCTTAACCTTTACCATGATCACCATAGACAATATTCCAAATTCCTAAAACATTTCCCATAAAGCATACCCCTCTTATTAGGAATCAACACTTATTAATTTAATCAAATTCTAAATTCTTTTACCTCGTTTTAAATTAGATCTGAAACCTCTAAATCTAGTTTATGAAATCCTTGAACTTGTTTAAATCAAGTCTCGTATTTACTCAACTCTAATACCACTATGTCATACAAAATTTATTCTTATTTATAAATCAACCTTCATATTTTCTTCAACATTCACCTTCAAATATTATCCTTTTTGAATTCTACAATTTTTCTCTAATCATCTAAAAATAATTCCTATAACTTAAAATCCTTGTGTTCTCTCTGTCTCTAGTCACCCTCTTACAATATCTAGTTCAATTTCGTATAATCATTGAATACAATTAAATTCTCTTTTTTATTACTAAATTTCTACATAGCCTTAGAGTAAGAGTTTCCAAGAATCAATAACTAAGATTTTCTAAGTTCTCAAAACTAGGTTGACCTTGAATATCCTCATTAGTTTTGAAATACATCCAGAAATTATTCGTAACCAAAATTTTCTGTGATTGTTTCTAAATTGATAACATTTATCTCTTGATTTTATTCTAAACCTTTACCACATCTCTATCTCAAATTTTTCATATTTGACATCCAACATTTTAATTCCTACAAAATCATCATATGATAACCAATTACGTCATTTTTGAACTAGATAATTTACGTCATTTTCTCAACATTCCTCAGGTATAATGATATGAAGATTCAAGAGTTTCAAAGTATAGCTGATAGAATTAGATACGAGACATGGGATTGATGTAATTAGGACAGTTATATAAGACAAAGAATGATGGTAATAAAATATTGGCAGAAAGTGAAATGATAATAGAATCTGTTCTGATTATCTGTTTAAAAGAAGGAACCATTTTGAAACCATAACTATAATATCAAATCCAAGATAAGGTCTAGCAAAATCATCGATTCATTGTATTACGAAGAAATTCATAGCAAGAAGTTACACAAAGGTTTATAATAACAGCTAAAGCTACTCCTACTCCTAAGTTAAATAATGAGAAGCAAAACAAAATAAACAATAATAATTTTTTTTGAAAGACTGAAACAAAAGTAGAGAAAACATGTTTAAAAGCATTTAAGGTACAATCTGATAATCATGTGCGTCTATCCAAAATCATGGTACTCTAAATCTTCGTCATACTAGTAAGCAAGGCTACGATAATCACATAGTCCTCGACTAAGGCATATATCTCTAGAATCATGATATTTAAAATTTTTACGATGTCGCTAGCTTGGCTGCGAAAACCTTAAATTTTTATAACCGAAAAATATATCCAAAATCAGACTATATGTCCTCACTATGCTGGCTAATGTGACGGTAGAAGACTAGATTCCATAACTGAGATGACCTAGCCATATAATTTCATCTTGACAAAAAAATTAAATCAACATTAGATACCAAAAATCAAATTTATTAACTAACCAAAAAAAAGAAGTAAATATAAACTGTTAGAATCAAATTTCGAGATATTTTATAATGAGATTCTCAAGGGCCATCTCAGGAATCTCTCAATGAATCCTAATTGTAATTGAGTACCTTCAAAAATATATCCTAATCCTACTACAGGCTGTAGTGATACTCTAGTCCGAATGCCGCTACACAAACTCGACCTGCATGGGCCACCACTAAAAACGTGTCACGACCCGCACCCTAGTGTAAGGACACGAGAAGTGGGTACTCCAGTCTACGCCGTAGTATAGGCAGTAGAAACGTTGTCTTATGTTAATCATCTAACAATTTATAAGGTACATGTACAGTATATACACTCCAAATGGAGGTGACATAGCAGAACACAGTCTCAATCACATCTAAGGTAGAATACGATAAAAGATAGAGAGATAAACTTGTCACCTCCAGTTTTCAAGAACAGGGGTATTATGGTCATTTTCTTTTTAGAATATTTTTAAATTTATTTTATTATTTATGATATTATTTTGGGGTTATTTGAGTCGGGTTTGAATTTCAACTCAATCCGACTTGTAACGGGGACCCGGGATAGTTTTGACTCTAGTGGGACCCACTCATTAGTTAGGC
>JANAVB010011800.1:3838233-3903233 GCA_029216955.1 Iris pallida
TATATATGGGTGTGTGTGTGTGTGTGATATATGTGTGTGTGTGTGTGTGTGTGTGTGTGTGTTGACATGTATATATATATAATATATATATTATCTATATAAATATTATATATATATATATATATATAGATATATATATATATATGTGTGTGTGTGTGTGTGTGTGTGGAGTTTAGAGTTGATGTTGTAGTGGTGGTTGTGGTGGAGTGTTAGTGGTGGTTAGAGTGGTGGTTGAAGGTGGTGGTGAAGAGGGTAGAGAGTGAGGTTTGAGAGATTTAGAGAGTGAGTATAGATGGCGAAGAAGAGGAGGGGAGCTGCTGATTTTTCAGCACAGCAGCAGCAGTAGCTTGAGCTGCTGCCATGGGCAGCAGCTATAGGTAGCAGCAGCAGCAGTCCCCAATAGGACTGCACACACTAGTGCAGCAGTAGCAGCAGCTACTTGCAGCCATAGAGAGGGGAGGGGACAGCCATAGCAGCCCATAAATCGTCCATAACAGCCCCCCCCCCCATTCAGTCATGTATGTCCCATTCATCCCTATTCTTTCCTTCATCATTTCATCCATTCTTCCATTCATTCATGATCCCATTCCACATTTCCTCCATCTATTCAGTCTTCCATCTACAAGCATTCACTTAATCATTCACTCTATCCATGATTCACTCATTCATTTCGTCCCACCATTTACCCATGTCCACTTCATTCATTCCATTATTCATCTATTCACTCTTCCATTCATTTAATATTTCACTCTATATCCCATTTCCATTTCCCCATTTCCTTACATTCAAATTTAGCCCCCATTTAGCTTAAATTCTTTACATTCTTCCATTGCATCATTCTTCCCTTTCCTTAATGCATTCTTCCACCATTCATTCTTCTATTCAATGCATTCTTCCATTTCATTCATTCTTCTACCCCTTCTTCATTTCATATCATTCATGCATGTTCCATCCATTCCTCCAAATCTATTTCATCCATTTCACATTCCCTTCCACAACGCATTTTCAATCCATATTTTCATCCCCCATTCACCATTCACCATTCATTCACTCTCATTTCAGTCCACATTTTCATACTCCTATGATCTATGTATATTGTGTGTGTGAGTTGAGTTTTAGATAGAAAGGAAAGTTAGTGAATAGTTAGTGATTTGTGTTAGTGTTAGTAGTGAGTTCGCTATGTTAGTATCCTAACTAAGTTAGTATCCTAGTAGACTAGTAAAGAGGGCTAACCTAGACAGTAGTAGAGTGTGGGAGAGTGAACTAGGAAGGTTGGTAGAGGGTAGGGTGTGGTATCTCAAGATACCATAACGTATCATGACGATACTTAAGGTAATATTAAGATGACCAACATGACCATAAGATGGACTAGATGTCCTAGAACCCAAGATTTCTTAGTTGGTAAACCCTAGATAGGATAGTATCTAGCTACCCTAAGAAGCCTAGTCTAGTATCCTAAGATCTAGAGGGGTTTCCTTTGTAATAGGACAAGGTATCGGGAATACCTTGTAAGGGTAAATGTTAGGATATTGGGTAATATAAGGTATTGGATTTCTGATTTCTAGATGGGGTTAAAAATATGTTGTCTTGGTAGGTAATGACTAGATGAGGGTAGTTTAGGCTAGTCTTGACCCTCGTTGACCAAGAGTTAACTTTTTGACCGAAAGTCAACTTCAAGTCAACGCTTGACCTGGAATTGACCCTAAACCAACTAGAGTTGACCAGTTGACTGAAAGTCAACTGTTAGTCAACATATGACTAGTTTGACCTAGGATTGACCCAGGGTTGACTCAGAATTGACCAGAGTTGACCAGAGTTGACTTTTTGACTAAAAGTCAATTGTAAGTCAACCCGTGACCCAAATTGACCTAGTTTGACTTGGATTGACTTCCTGTAACCCTGTTTGACCTTGGTTGTCCTAGTGTGACCCAGTTTAGCACAGTATAACCTAGTATGATATAGTTTAGCTTGGTGTGAATTAGTTTGACCTTGTTTTGACTTAGACTTGCATATCATGACTAGATTAGCTTTCTTTTCATTATAAAACCATGTTTTGACTTGTAGTATCTCATCTTTAGGTCTGTAATTACTCTGAGCACCTGTTCACCTTATCAGCTCAGGACCACAGGCGAGTACATTCACTGATAGTTTTTGTTGTCTTGATATCTGCTATATCCAATTCAGTTGTAGTGTCTTACTCGATTTTCAGTCACGATAGTTCACGGACTAGTATATGTTGGATCATGACATGGGATATTGTTCCTAGATTTCCTTGGTATATTGGTACATTTTTTATCTTATTTCCTGTGCTTATATAGATACCAATTTTTAAGGGAAATTGCTACCCTATTATGGAATCCTGTGTCATGTCCAGATCCATTATACTATTCGGGGATGGAGAAATTGTTAGGGGTTATGTGATCAAAGTCCCTTATCACTATTATACTTGTGCCACTCTCATCTCACATAGGGTGTAGCAGATTCCTCCGTGTGCTTGTTATCCAGGTTGGCCGACATGACCCTTTCCAGAGATTTTCGTGTGATTATCGGACTAAGTGGATAACCTGTCTTGTAACATACCCAAAGCCGATCACATAAAGCTCTAATAATTCAAGTCATATTTTATATTTATTTATCATATGAGGCTAAGTTCTATTCGGGAGAAGGATTACAACTCCGGTCATTATTTGGTTTAAGGGTTGTAACTCGGCTTCCGAATAGTTCCCAAGTCATCCTATATATTATCTTCATATTCAGTACTCACATCATGTTATATATTTCCTGGGGATTTTGTCCTGTATTTCATATATTCTATATGCTCTTATGCTATACTTTGATTGAAGGCTAGGTTCCGTTCGGGAGAAGGATTACAATCCCGGTCCTTGTTTGGTTTACGGTTTGTAACTCGATTTTCGAATGGCTTCCAAGTCTTCCCATATCTTTGTCTTGTATTTCATTATACTGCCTCTTATAGAATTTGTCAATTCATATGGAACTGCTGTTAGTGTTTGTACTTGCTCATTTTCCTGACAAGATACCGTTGATATATTACAGATATTTCTGAGGCAGGCTACTCGACCTACTATGGGGTCGAGACAGATGGAGACTTAGGCCAGGACTGTGGCCTAATAGTTGAGCCACTAGACTTTATACTCCCAGAGTAGTTAGCTTAGTTAGGCTTGCCTTGACTGCGATCCAGCTTTAGTTTTAGACTGTAGTAGCTTATATTTATATTTTATGACTCTGTGATGTTGTTTGTTTCTCTCTAGCTGTGTTAGATGTTGAACTCATTTTCTGTTTTCACATCTATCATATTTCTATTTCGTGCTATCCATCCTAGTTTGTTCTTGTGATTGAGATTGTATTGCTATGTCACCTCCATTCGAAGTGTATATACTGTACAGGTACCTTTTTACTGTTTAATATAGTTTTTGTAGACGACCTATACAGTGTTCTACTGCTGATTCTGTGGCGTAGGCTGGACGTTACCACGTGCTCGTGCCCCTAATCAGGGTGTAGGTCATGACACATTTTTGTGGTGGCCCATTGTAAAACCCTTAAAAAAATTTACTACATTTTAGTACTGATTTTTTTGTTGTTGTATTTATACGTCGGATAGTCGAATTGTACGTCGCGCGGGAATTTACGTTTTTCGTATTTGCTCGTCGAGTATAAATTTCGCGCGAGGTACATATTTTTGAAAAAGGTTTTATTTATGGAATTTATTAATATAGAAGACATATTTTAATGTAGCATAATTAAATATTTATTTTTAATAAAAGTATATTTATATGAATATTATTGTGCATACCCATTTTCGTAAATATTTATTAGTTATTTTAAACAATAGTACAACTTTCGAAATTAATTATTTTATTATTTATGAAAATAGTATTCGAGATATTTTATTCATAATACTAGTATAAATTGTAACTTATAAATTAATATTCTATTTGCATGCAAATGCATGAATTTAATTTAGTAAAAGATATATTTCATATTTGATGTTTAAATAATTATGGTTATTTTCGAAATTAATATTATAGGTATTTTTGGAAAATATATTTTTGAATTATGGTGACAATTTAAATCTTTGATTTGATTCTATGGATTTAATTTAAATAGTTTAAAAGATAGAAATTATATTTGATTTGAGTTAAGATGATCTAGATTTAGATTGGAATTTGATTGAATTTATATTTGATTGATTTAAATTAATAATTAAATTTTCTATTTGGGTTTTAAATAAATCCTAACATTTATCCAACTGGGAATTTTCACATCCTATAAATAGGCAGGTACTCCTCCATAAATTCTTCACAGCATAAATTACTCCATAAATTATCTCTCCACATCAGTGCGTCTATCGTGTCCGTGTCCGTCCTTTTACCATTCATTATATTCCTATTAATTTACAAATACATCGATCTTCTTTTCCGCGTTCGACAACTCCGAACGCCCACCCTATCCCGTGTCTCGCAGGACACATCCCGACACAACAAATTTTCTAATCCTAGCCAAACCCAGTCCATCTCCTGCCAACCCCGACCACCCTCTTTCGACACACCACGCCCATTGCCCTCACCACACTGCCGACCCGTGCCACACCCCAACACCAGCCTGCCACGATCATCATCGTCCCCACCCTCGCCATCATCTGTCCCCGCCACCAGCATCACCAACCACCGTCCCCGTCGACCATCACCCACCACCACTGCCACCACCATAGACATTCACCTCCCTCTTGCCAAACCCCTACAAACGACGACCACCAAAAGAGAACCCACCACCGTCGCCATTACCACCACCACCGTCGAACCCGACAACCCCAAATAACTAACAGTCCCATCCCCATCACAAGAAATAGAAGGAGGAAAACCTTTACCCAAAGCCGCCGTCGACGCAAGCCCGTCCGCGTCCGCGCCATGTAGTCCCCAATTGGATTCCCTCGGCCTCGTCCCGGAACCCGTTCACCTCTCCGCCGGTCGTGCCTCCACCGAGAACCCTCGTATCCCCTACAACCGAGCACCACCCGCCACAACGCCGGAGTCGGCGGTAACAAACCCGCCATTCGAGGCAGTGCCCGGACTCCACCCTTCCCGACCTTCTCTCCGCCCCTTGCAGCCGAGGTCCGCCGCCCCCGACGCCGTCTCTGTGCTCTACGGCGCTACCAAGAAACGCCGTGCGGCCGGACGCCTGGATTTGCCGCCGGCCTCCGCACAGACCGGCGCCTCCCCGAGCTCATCCGCCGACTTCGTCAAACCCCCTTTCGCCGCTGCCGTTGAAGCCCCGCCGCCGTTGAAGCCCCGCCGCCGTCGCAGTTCCGCCCCACCGTGCGTGCCACCGCGCGCAGGGCCACTCTGAGCCGAGCGCGCCGCCAGCGCGTGGGACTTCATCCGCCACCACCATCTCTCGTGCCGCAGGAGCGGCGACATCCTCACGTCGCCACCATCCCTCCCTCCGGCCAGATCCGGATGTACCCACCTCCTCGTCGCCGGTGCCGATGACGATAAACCCTCATCCCATCTTCCCCTTTTCTCTTCACTCCATCCTCCCTTCCCCAAGTTTTTGATAGGTTAGGCTTCTCTTTCTCTCTCTCGAAGAGAGTACAATACAGCTGCTGTCATTATATTTGTTATTATCATTTATTATTATTACTATTACTGAGTTATATACTGTTATTATTATTAGTTATTATTATTAAGTTATTATTATTATTATTATTATTATTATTATTATTATTATTATTATTATTATTATTATTAATGGTATTATTATCAATTATTTTTATTACTATTTTTATTATTATTATTATTATTTTTATTATTATTATTAGTATTATTATTATTAATAGTATTATTGTCAAAGGTTGTTAGCAGTACAGTATTTTGCTATAGCTTTTATGAGATTGTATTTTTATTATCATTAAAATTATTATTTTGAAGATTTTATATTATTATTTTACTTGTATACAAGTTACCTATATAATTTCAATTTAGGTTCCTAGTCTAAGACAATTAAATTAGTTTGATCTAGTAAATCATAATTTCCAAAATTACTATACAATAAACATATTAAATATTTCTCTAAAAATTATTTTGACTAATAAAATATGTTTTAAGTAATTACATAAATTTATTATAAAGGTAGTTTTCAAAAATTAGTACGTGTATACATCTCCACAAATTCTTCCAGTTGTCCCCATTACTCATGACTAATTATGCTTTTCCTATTTTCTCGCGAATTCGGGCCCCTTCACATTGACCATGGCTAATGGACAAACAGGACTTGTCGGATTATCGCATCATACCAGGCGTAACACCAGGCAAGATACCTTGTCATCTTGTACTTACATTTGATTAATGATATTTTATATGTTGCTAGTGTTTTTACATTAGTAAGAGTATGTCCAAGTATGACTTGGGTGCCATCGATATGTATATCGATGTGTGTGTGTGTGTGCGTGTATGTGTGTGTGGACCATATGTGGTAGCGGACTTTCCCGGTGTATTGAAGTTATGCTTCATAACTTCTTTGACTTGTTGACACGTCTCATATACGACACATGAGTGAGGATCATTGAGTCGACACGAACCTACGTATTCGACTTGCTACCGATACGGGCGGTTCGTGTGTCGGTTCATTTATGGATTAGCGGAGTCTAGATAGCGACTTGCATAGAGACATGGATCGCCAAGACATGGATATGACTTGTGTGATACATGGGCAGGGAAAACTACTGGGACATATGAGCTAGCCCAAAGCCTTCTAGATTGCCCGATTATGGGTTCATGGTTTCCCTGTTATGGGTGTGTCGCTAAAGGATATATCCATTGCACAACCCTGACCACGACGTCAGATATGGTCAGGAGGTATGCTAGCGATGCAAAGTATGAACTAGGGGATATATCCATTGCACGGCCCTGACCACGTCATCAGATACGGTCAGAGACGTATACTAGTTCATGCGAAAGCCTCTAGTGGATGCTATGCTTTATTCCTACCCACTTATACGTTCCAGTATAGTTTTCGACTTGCATTACACCTAGATTGTTAGGTTCCATTGTGTTGGAGCATGTGGTCTTTTCTTTATCATGTATCATTTACAGTTCATCATGGTATTGTTTTTATGTATCTTGTTACGTCCCTCTGAGGACCTGGTTTTTCTCCAGGTGTGTGTTCATGTTTTCCGCAGGTATTCTAGCCAAGGCCGTGGTCTTCTCCATTCTTTCGAAGACGATTGTGCTTGGTTCGTCTTGCCATTTTTCGATTCATGTACATTTCTTTCATTGAGATAGTTGGTAGTGGACTTTGTCTCCGCCCAACGATTGTATCATAAATCTTCGAGTTGATATTTATATTATTATTCTTTTCATTGTGGATGAGATTTAGTTTGTCTTGGATTACTGTATTTTATAGCTTATGTATTCATACGAGACCTACGTACTTCGTATGAATACAGCTGGCATATCTACGTTCCTAATCCTATGTATTTTGGGACTGGAGCGTTACATGTTTTTGTGGTGGCCCATGCAGGTCAAAATAAATTGTTTGGTTACTTTACCGTACCAAGCAAGCCTGCGTATAGGATTAGAAGTCTAGGATCTCATCAACATACTTGACCACTTTCCTTGATTTTATCTACCGTTTGACTCATCAATTGCATCTTGCTTGCTTCCTTCCATCCCTATTCTTCTCTTCCCTTCGTGCTTGCTAGAGATTGACCCTACTAGTTAGTTGTCCCAAAAAAACACCATTAGTTTAATTCTTTAAGTTGGGTAGAATCCCTTATGAACTAGCAACCCCTTTGACCTAGTGACCTATATTAGCAAGCTTATTTAGATCCTAGAATCTAGATGACCTAACCCGTATAGCCAACCAAGGACTTGGACAAGAAGTCTATAGGACGACTGTATGACTTAGAATCATTCTACCTTCTTTAAATCTTAAATCCCTCGTACCTATGTATTTACCGTTTTTATTAATGATGCTAATGCAGCCTAGTTTTTGCAAGCTTATTTTTTTCGAGTTTGTTTATGACATATGCTATTGAGCGCTCACTAGCCTATTGTCTAATCAGAATCGGTGCATGATGGTCTGATCAACCGAGTGCACTTTGGTTCGCTTTTGTCCATTACTCTACGTGGATGGGAACATAATTAAACTTGGCCCTTACAGTCCCATCCGCGACAGCCTTGGCAATTCTTTTTGAATTACTCCCTCGCCTTTGAACCACATATTGATATTCGAAAACAACTTCCTTGGACTCATATTGGTTTTCGTCTTTCACTTATTTAGATGAAGACTCGTACCTAATAGATATACCCAAGGTATCACCTTTAGTTATCCCCCCAACTATTGCCAAATAGTTAGCCACCAACCAACCGATGGGACTATATTCCCATCTCGACTTACTCGTCCTTTCCCTTAAACCTAGATTCATTGTCGCGACCATCATTCACACCATAAATTAAATTCGTGATTTATTTTTCATAGTTATCGAAGTCACGACTTTCTAATACATGTTTTGAACGTCGTGATTTGATTGTTACTCATTGATATACCCTTGTACTCTCTTAACCCCTGTTTATTCTTAATTTCGAGGACGAAATTCTTGTAAGTTGGGTAGGATATAAAACCCCTAAATTTTTTTACTATATTTTAGTACTGATTTTTTTGTTGTTGTATTTATACGTCGGATAGTCGGATTGTACGTCGCACAAAAATTTACGTTTTTCGTATTTGCTCGTCGAGTGTAAATTTCGCGTGAGGTACATATTTTTGAAAAAGGTTTTATTTATGGAATTTATTAATATAGAAGACATATTTTAATGTAGCATAATTAAATATTTTATTTTTAATAAAAGTATATTTATATGAATATTATTGTGCATACCCATTTTCGTAAATATTTATTAGTTATTTTAAACAATAGTACAACTTTCAAAATTAATTATCTTATTATTTATGAAAATGGTATTCGAGATATTTTATTCATAATACTAGTATAAATTGTAACTTATAAATTAATATTCTATTTGCATGCAAATGCATGAATTTAATTTAGTAAAAGATATATTTTCATATTTGATGTTTAAATAATTATGGTTATTTTCGAAATTAATATTATAGGTATTTTTGGAAAATATATTTTTGAATTATGGTGACAATTTAAATCTTTGATTTGATTCTATGGATTTAATTTAAATAGTTTAAAAGATAGAAATTATATTTGATTTGAGTTAAGATGATCTAGATTTAGATTGGAATTTGATTGAATTTATATTTGATTGATTTAAATTAATAATTAAATTTTCTATTTGGGTTTTAAATAAATCCTAACATTTATCCAACTGGGAATTTCCACATCCTATAAATAGGCAGATACTCCTCCATAAATTCCTCACATCACAAATTACTCCATAAATTATCTCTCCACATCAGTGCGTGTATCGTGTCCGTGTCCGTCCTTTTACCATTCATTATATTCCTATTAATTTACAAATACATCGATCTTCTTTTCCGCGTTCGACAACTCCGAACGCCCACCCTATCCCGTGTCTCGTAGGACACATCCCGACACAACAAATTTTCTAATCCTAGCCAAACCCAGCCCATCTTCTGCCAACCCCGACCATCCTCTTTCGACACACCACGCCCATTGTCCTCACCACCCTGCCGACCCTTGCCACACCCCAACACCAGCCTGCCACGATCATCATCGTCCCCACCCTCGCCATCATCTGTCCCCGCCACCAGCATCACCAACCACCATCCCCGTCGACCATCACCCACCACCACTGCCACCACCATAGACATTCACCTCCCTCTCGCCAAACCTCTACAAACGACGACCACCAAAAAAGAACCCACCACTGTCGCCATTACCACCACCACCGTCGAACCCGGCAACCCCAAACAACTAACAGTCCCATCCCCATCACAAGAAATAGAAGGAGGAAAACCCTTACCCAAAGCCACCGTCGACGCAAGCCCGTCCTCGTCCGCGCCGTGTAGTCCCCAATCGGATTCCCTCGGCCTCGTTCCGGAACCTGTTCACCTCTCCGCCGGTCGTGCCTCCATCAAGAACCCTCGTATCCCCTCCAACCGAGCACCACCCGCCACAACGCCGGAGTCGGCGGTAACAAACCCGCCATTCGAGGCAGTGCCCGGACTCCACCCTTCTCGACCTTCTCTCCGCCCCTTGCAGCCGAGGTCCGCCGCCCCCGACGCCGTCTCTTTGCTCTGCGGTGCCACCAAGGAACGCCGCACGGCCGGACGCCTGGATCTGGCGTCGGCCTCCGCATAGATCGGCGCATCCCCGAGCTCATCCGCCGACTTCGTCAAACCCCCTTTCGCCGCCGCCGT
Source organism: Iris pallida (assembly GCA_029216955.1). Taxonomy (NCBI): domain Eukaryota; kingdom Viridiplantae; phylum Streptophyta; class Magnoliopsida; order Asparagales; family Iridaceae; genus Iris; species Iris pallida. Next base: position 3,848,602 of record JANAVB010011800.1, read on the forward strand.
TGAAGCCCCGCCGCCGCCGCGGTTCCGTCCCGCCGTGCGCGCCACCGCGCTCAGGGCCACTCTGAGCCGAGCGTGCTGCCAGCGCGTGGGACTTTATCTGCCGCCACCGTCTCTCGTGCCGCCGGAGCGGCGACATCCTCACGTCGCCACCATCCCTCCCTCCGGCCAGATCCGGATGTACCCACCTCCTCGTCGCCGACGCCGATGATGGTAAACCCTCATCCCATCTTCCCCTTTTCTCTTCACTCCATCCTCCCTTCCCCAAGTTTTTGATAGGTTAGGCTTCTCTTTCTCTCTCTCGAAAGAGAGTACAATACAGCTGCTGTCATTATATTTATTATTATCATTTATTATTATTACTATTACTGAGTTATATACTGTTATTATTATTAGTTATTATTATTAAGTTATTATTATTATTATTAATGGTATTATTATCAATTATTTTTATTACTGTTTTTATTATTATTATTATTATTTTTATCATTATTATTAGTATTATTATTATTAATAGTATTATTGTCAAAGGTTGTTAGCAGTACAGTATTTTGCTATAGCTTTTATGAGATTGTATTTTTATTATCATTAAAATTATTATTTTGAAGATTTTATATTATTATTTTACATGTATACAAGTTACCTATATAATTTCAATTTAGGTTCCTAGTCTAAGACAATTAAATTAGTTTGATCTAGTAAATCATAATTTCCAAAATTACTATATAATAACATATTAAATATTTCTCTAAAAATTATTTTGACTAATAAAATATGTTTTAAGTAATTATATAAATTTATTATAAAGGTAGTTTTCAAAAATTAGTACGTGTATACATCTCCACAAATTCTTCCAGTTGTCCCCATTACTCATGACTAATTATGCTTTTCCTATTTTTTCGCGAATTCGGGCCCCTTCACACTGACCATGGCTAATGGACAAACAGGACTTGTCGGATTATCGCACCATACCAGGCGTAACACCAGGCAAGATACCTTGTCATCTTGTACTTACATTTGATTCATGATATTTTATATGTTGCTAGTATTTTTACATTAGTAAGAGTATGTCCAAGTATGACTTGGGTACCATCGATATGTATATCGATGTGTGTGTGTGTGCGTGTGTGTGTGTGTGTGGACCATATGTGGTAGCGGACTTTTCCGGTGTGTTGAAGTTATGTTTCATAACTTCTTTGACTTGTTGACACGTCTCATACACGACACATGAGTGAGGATCATTGAGTCGACACGAACCTACATATTCGACTTGCTACCGATACGGGCGGTTCGTGTGTCGGTTCATTTATGGATTAGCGGAGTCTAGATAGCGACTTGCATAGAGACATGGATCGCTAAGACATGGATATGACTTGTGTGATACATGGGCGGGGAAAACTACTGGGACGTATGAGCTAGCCTAAAACCTTCTAGATTGCCCAGTTATGGGTTCATGGTTTCCCTGTTATGGGTGTGTCGCTAGAGGATATATCCATTGCACGGCCCTGACCACGACGTCAGATACGGTCAGGAGGTATGCTAGCGATGCAAAGTATAAACTAGGGGATATATCCATTGCACGGCCCTGACCACGTCGTCAGATACGGTCAGAGACGTATACTAGTTCATGCGAAAGCCTGTAGTGGATGCTATGCTTTATTCCTACCCACTTATACGTTCCAGTATAGTTTTTGACTTGCATTACACCTAGATGGTTAGGTTCCATTGTGTTGGAGCATGTGGTCTTTTCTTTATCATGTATCATTTACAGTTCATCATGGTATTGTTTTTATGTATCTTTTTACGTCCCTCTGAGGACCTAGTTTTTCCCCAGGTGTGTGTTCATGTTTTCTGCAGGTATTCTAGCCAAGGCCGTGGTCTTCTCCATTCTTTCGAAGACGATTGCGCTTGGTTCGTCTTGCCATTTTTCGATTCATGTATATTTCTTTCATTGAGATAGTTGGTAGTGGACTTTGTCTCCGCCCAACGATTGTATCATAAATCTTCGAGTTGATATTTATATTATTATTCTTTTCATTGTGGATGAGATTTAGTTTGTCTTGGATTACTGTATTTTACAGCTTATGTATTCATACGAGACCTACGTACTTCGTATGAATACAGCTGGCATGTCTACGTTCCTAATCCTATGTATTTTGGGACTGGAGCGTTACACCCATGCAGGTCAGTGACACAATTAGTGCGATCTCGTAATGGTGCTCGACTTAGAGTACTAATTACGAGCCTGCGACTATGGCATAGGATCTAGAATATGATAGGAGTTACTCAATCATATTTTAGGAAAATTTTGATCTTTTGATTACCATGACAACTCTTCTTGCATTTGAATTCAATTGTCCTCCTTTGATAATATATTATCTTGTGCCATATTGATCTCTTGGTTTCAATTCGTCCTCAGGATAGTGATTACTTGTTCTCAGGCAGCAGGGCATAGTACAGTTCCAGAGAGATCCGATCCAGTAGGACCTCCACCTCTAGCTACGGAAGTAGCAGTCGAGAGAGCAGCAGCCTCAGTTCCTGCCCTTCAGGCGGGCGTAGCAGTCGAGAGAGTTGCCACCTCAATTCCTGCCCTTTAGCACGATGTCGCGAGTGCATGGGAAGTGCACTGTGCGTACACAGAACTGAGTTTGGTTCTCTGTATAATTTTAGTTTTAAGTTTTAAATTGTTCATTAGATCCTAATTATGATGTGTAAACTATATTAGATTAGGTTTACATGATAGTTAGGTTTTTAATGTGGAAATGTGGATCGAATGGGGCTAAACTGATATACATCACTGATACCAATTCTAATACTTCATTTTAGTGTTCCCTAACATTTGAAATCCTATGTTGAAGTAATGTTTCACAGTTAAATATGTTCCCACATATTGTTTGTCATATTTTAGCTTAATGTTTCATTCGAATTTGGCTTGATGATTTGAGGATGAGATTTTGGCTATTGAGTTGGGTTCGAAATGGTTAACTGAGAATTGGTTTTCCTATGTTTTTAAACTGAAATGTGACTCCCTGTTTCCTTTTTGCATTCACTGATAATTCATTCAAAACCTGAGATGTGTTCCTGTTATCCCCAGGTTTCACACAATGTTAACTGCACTATTTTTCCAGTTTTTTCATGGTTATGCATTCACTGTTATTTCCAGTTCACCATTGTTTGATTTGGACTGGAAAACTGAGTTTTTGTGAACTGTTTTCCTATGTTCACTGTTAATGCAATGTTTGGCTTCCCTTTTCTTCTGAGCATAGACTGTACACTTGATACTTGATGCACCTTTAACACTCCTTGACACTGTATACAGGTTTTGATACCCACTATTTCCAAATTTGAACAATATACATGTTGTACTGATTTTCTCCTATTTTGCCACTGTTTTGTATTTTCTGATTTCAGAATCACAAATGCAGTCCACTGTTTCAGGATGTCTAACACACACCCAAGTGTCTATGCCTAACACACACACACAAGTTATCATACTCTCTTGACACTCTCACTAATACACACACACACTCTTGTATTTTCACACATGCTACCACACATTCCCTTTTCCCTTTCTCTACATGTATATATATATGTATGAGATGTAGGTAAATATATGTATCCTATATATTGTGGGTGTACTTATATATATATTAGATATATTTGTATGTGTAGAATACATATAGACAGCCTACATGTTATATGTATTCTTAATGGATTATATCAATATAGTAATATGTGTATTATATTTTAGATATAGGTATTGTCATGTGTATAGGTGATTTGTAGGTTGGTTAGGCATGGTATTACCTAATAGCCTATGGCCTAGTCTCTTAGCCTATGGCCTATGTGAGTGTCTGCTTGACAAGTGAGCCTAGATTAGACTTGTGTAGTCTTGTTAGACTTAGAATAGACTAGTTAGACTAGTATAGACTTGTTTGACTTAGGTTTGACTCGGTTGACCTAGTTTGACTTCTAGGGTTGACCAGAGTTGACCAAGAGTTGACTTTGGTCTAGATTGACCTAAATTCATGTAGTACGCATTGTAGTGCATCTTTTTACCATTCTGGACTTGTTATGACTTTTGATGTTCTAATAGGAGCCAGGCACCACTCCTCGGACAGTACTTTCATCTTAGACATTTAGTTAGCAGGCGAGTACATTCTCTGATCTTGTCATACTTGTCTGGACTATACTCTTGCTCTAGATTACTTTACTTGATGCTGACACGTATCTTCACGGATTAGTACTATATGGATCATTTTCTGAGATGTTATCCCTCTACGGGTGCATCGGGTATTTCATGTTCATATACTTTATCATGTGCATCTGGTACTCCTTGTACTCGTACTAGTTCATGTATTTACATGTTCTTATGTGCTTTCATGTGCTGTCATGTGTCACATGTACTACTCATTACATGAGTTCATGTATCTTTAGCTGTATTCATGTGCCTATAACATAAATTGAATGGATCCTTGTGTATTGATTGGGACGGGGTGAATAGAATTGGTTATGTGAACACTATCCCAAGTAGGTATTCATGCGCCTCTTAGTTGTATTCATGTGCCCCTAAGCCGTTTACATAACCATATTGTACTCTAAATCACGTAGCCACTTACATTCTCTACTATCATGTAATTACTTTCAGTTACAAAATATCTTATGTTTACTCGTACTTCTTTTCAGCACTTCCTGTATTTTACTCTATTGCATGCTTTATGCTCCTAACCTGCTATGAACTGTTTTGAGAGATATGTGCTCGTTTTCGTCCTAATTGGACCTGTTGACAATTTTACAGAGGACGAGGAGGAGGCCTGCTTAGACATTTTCTATGGGACAGCCTTAGAGGACACTTGTGATCTGAACTTCCAGTCGGATCCCTTAGCAGTAGAGACTGTTGCTCCATAGATGTCTTTATTTTATTTTATAGTATTTGGAGTTGAGTTGTATATATTGGATCTGTATTATGTCTGGATGTTAGTGGAGTTTATCATAGACACTTAGCTCTCTCTATTTGTATTTTCTATGGATTTGGATCTTGCATCTTTTATATCATTCTATCTTATCATTTTTTACCTTAGCTGCGATTGAGATATATTCTGTTATGTCACCCCATTCGGAGAGTATAACTGTTATTACCTTAAACTGTTAGATGTTGTGACCTAGGACAGCATTTTACTGCCGACACTGCGATGTAGGTTGGACGTACCCACGTCTCGTGCCCTTACTCTAGGGTGCGGGTCGTGACACATTTTTAGTGGTGGCCCATGCAGGTCTAGGTTGGAAATGTAGTGGTATTCGAACTAGAATATCGCTGCAGCCTGCAGTAGAAATTAGTATATTTTTGAAGGTACTCAATCACATAGGAAAAAATTCCTTATCAGATTATGTATATCTATTTTGCTGCTTATTGTCTTCCTTAGAAATTTTAAACTGTCCTCCTTTGATTTTTCGACTCATTCTCAGTAATTGTTTCTTGTTTGATCTGTGTCTCCAGGATGGTTGAGACGAGATCGCATCGCCCCAGGACGGGAGATGCTAGAGAGGGGTCTGCCACCTCTCGTGTCCAGCAACGAGCTCCTAGTACCGCAGGGCCAGTGCAGCCCTCAGGAGTCGGTGTCTCTGCAGCTTTTGGAGGAGCACCTCCACCAGCCAGGAGGCAGAGCCCTGTGATTCCTGAGATCATTCCACTATAGCAGCCTCCACCTACAGGGATGGTAGATGCTGCACATCTCTTCTCCTTCGTGGAGAGGATTCTGGAGTCCCACCAGCAGCAGCAGACGAGGCAGATTACCGATTTCCATCAGGGGATCGACGAGGCACACCAGCCGGTTCGCACCACAGTCAAGATGATTACTGCTCAGGGGCCCAGCAGCAGCCCCGTCGAAGGGAGAAGGACATTCAGGACTTCCAGAAGATGCACCCTCGGGAGTTCTTCGGCACAGAGGGCATCCATATTACAGATGACTGGATAGAGCATATCGAGGAGATCTTCTGACTGGCGGAGATACCAGATCGACTCCAGATCGAGGCGGCGGGCAGTCAGATGCAGGACTTAGCCCGTGCGTGGTATCAGGCAGATCCCAGGGTGGGAGTTGAGGGCCAAACTTGGGCCCAGTTCAAGGAGCTGTTTAAGGAGCAGTTCTTTCTTGATGTGGCCTTGGGAGGTATCGAGGCACAGTTCGAGGGTCTGGTTCAGGGGAACCAGATGGTAGCTAAGTATGCTGGAGAGTTTTGTAGACTGGCCCGTTTCATAGATGACTTGACTGAGAAGACAAAGGCGAGGAAGTTTCGTCGGGACTTGATTAGAGAGGTTCGGTCGCTGACAAAGAGCGACCGGAATGCTACATTTGCTGAGATATTTTTTGGGGCTATGGCAGCGGAAGACGACCTAGGGTTGAAACAAAAGAGGGGTTGTGACTTCCAGGGTGGTAGCAGCAGTCAGGGGCAGGCCAAGAGGCCTCATTTCTAGCAGTACTTTCAGCAGCAGAGGCCAGTTCAATAGTATCAGCAGCAGGGCCGTGCACCTTTTCAGCAGGTGCAGCAGCAGCAGAGGCACTCCATCAGCAGCAGGCACCCCATCAGCAGCAGGTAGTCGTTTGTGCCTTCTGCAAGAAGCCGGGGCATATGATCCATGAGTGCAGGAAGAAGCTAGGCAAGTGCCTACTTTGTGGTACGGGAGATCACCAGTTGAGGGATTGCCCTAGGGCTTTTGGACGAGGAGCTCAGGAAGGTGGAGCCAAGGCTCCAGCAGGCCAGCAGAGGGGACCAGCCCTGCAGACCCAGCAGAGGTTCTAGCAGCAGGTACGAGGTGGACAGCAGGGGCGAGCTTTTGCCATGGTGGCTGAGGATGCAGAGGCCATCGGATAGCTGATAGCAGGTTCGGTTCTTCTTGACTCCCTTCCAGTATTTGCACTCTTTGATTCCGGGGCTTCCCATATCTTTGTGTCAGTATCGTATGCTATTAGACACAGTCTGGTTTCTGAACCATTGCCTAGGACCTGCAAGATCACGACCGGGGGTGGGGTCATCTTCGTGAGTGATATTTGCAGAGGGCGGAGCGTCTTATTGGGAGGCCGAGAGTTGGGAGTGAGTTTACTTTTCATGCCACTACCGAACTACGATATTATATTAGGTATGGACTGGCTGAGTAGACACCACGCCTGTATTGATTGCCGAGGGGGTAGAGTTTTGCTTGGGGAGCCAGGAGAGCCAGAGTTTGAGTACACCCGGCGGCAGGCAGAGCAGGACGACGGAGTCTTCTGTGGAGCTTCAGTTGAAGAGCAGGTGGCTCCGTATCCCTTGATCGTAGAGTTTATGGACGTATTCCCAGAGGAGTTGCCAGGGATTCCACCATACAGGGATGTAGAGTTCTCGATAGACTTGGTTTCCGATGCGGAACCGATTTCCCAGCATGTCTATCGAGTGAACAACAGCGAATTGGTGGAGCTGAAGAAGCAGGTAGATGAGCTACAGGACAAGGGCTTCATCCGATCGAGTTCTTCACCTTGGGGTGCACCGGTACTTTTTGTACCCAAGAAGGATGGATTGGTATAAATGTGTATCGAATACAGGGCACTTAACAACCTGACAATCAAGAACAGATATCCACTGCCGCTGATCGATGATCTCTTTGATCAGTTGAGCGGAGCTCGGGTGTTCTTCAAGATTGATTTGAGGTCAGGTTATCACCAGGTGAAGGTGAAGGGGGAGGATATTCCCAAGACCGCTTTCAGGATACGATACGGGCAGTTTAAGTTTTTGGTTATGCCGTTTGGGCTAACCAATGCACCAGCAGTGTTTATGAATCTAATGAACAAGGTGTTCCACCAGTACTTGGACAAGTTCGTTGTGGTGTTCATTGATGATATCTTGGTATATTCCAAGACAGAGGAAGAGCACGAAGAGCACTTGAGAGTAGTATTGGAGACACTCAGGAGGGAGAGATTGTATGACAAGCTCTTGAAGTACGAGTTCTTCCTAGACAGAGTTGACTTCTTGGGTCATGTGGTGACTGGAGATGGTATCTTAGTGGACCCGAAGAAGATCACCGCAGTCGAGGCTTGGACAGCACCGACTTCAGTGGCAGAGATCAGGAGTTTCCTGGGGCTGACAGGATATTATAGAAGATTTGTGCAGAATTTCTCCCGGGTTGCAGAGCCGTTAACTCGGTTGACCCAGAAGGATGCTGAGTATGTTTGGTCAGAGGAGTGTCAGGCAGCTTTTGATGAGTTGAAGAAGCGGCTTACGATAGCTCCGATTCTGACATTGCCTTCAGGATCAGGCGGATTCACTATTTATAGTGATGCTTCAAGAAAGGGGCTGGATTGTGTCTTACAGCAGCATGGGAAGGTAATTGCCTATGCTTCTAGGCAATTACGTCCCCATAAGAAGAACTACCCTATCCATTACCTGGAGCTGGCAGCGGTGATTTTTGCTTTGAAGTTGTGGAAGCACTATCTGTATGGCGAGAGAAAGAAGATTTTCACAGATCACAAGAGCTTGAAGTATGTGTTTACACAGAAAGAGCTCAATATGAGGCAGCACAGATGGCTAGAGTTGATGAAGGACTTTGACATCTCACTTCAGTATCACTCGGGAAAAGCCAACGTGGTTGCCGATGCCTCGAGTAGGTATCCGACAGCCATGTGTTTGACTATGGACCGACACTTGCTTGTAGACTTGGAGAGCCTTGGGATTGAGGTGATTCTTCCCGGAGTGCAGATGCAGTGATGGGGTCTTCAGATACAGTCAGACTTGATGGAGAGGATTAAGGCGACGTAATTCGAGGATGTGGCTCTGCGGTGTATCCGAGAGCAGGTTCGTGTAGGGTTGGAGGATGGTAAGTTTTTACTTGCAGAGGATGGTGCCCTGAGGCACGGTTCCAGGTTATGTGTGCCTAGCGGGGAGCTCAGAGAGCAGATCATGCAGGAGGCTCACAGATCGCAGTACTCTATACATCCTATGCCAACAAGATGTACATGGATCTGCGAGAGCATGTCTGGTGGTACGGGATGAAGCGGGAGGTATCCCACTTCGTAGCTAGATGCTTGGTCTGTCAGTAGGTCAAGGCAGAGAGGCAGAGGCCCGGAGGATTTTTGCAGCCGTTGTCCATTCCAGAGTGGAAGTGGGAATATATCACAATGGATTTCGTATCTGGATTGCCGCATACACCAGGAGGGAAAGACGCGATTTGGGTCATCGTTGACAGGTTGACCAAATCGACCCACTTTTTACCATTCAAGGTGGGTACGTCTACAGAGAGGCTTGCGGGGTTGTATATGAGGCAGATAGTCAAGATTTACGGAGTTTCCATCAGCATAGTCTCAGATCGGGATAGTCGCTTTACTTTCCATTTCTGGAGGAGTTTGCAGACTAGTTTGGGCACTCAGCTCAAGTTTAGTACTGCATACCATCCCAAGACGGACGGACAGTCAGAGAGGACTATTCAGACACTTGAGGATATGCTACGGACGTGTGTCCTAGATTTTGGAGGTTCCTGGGAGGATCATCTACATTTGGTAGAGTTTGCTTACAACAACTGTTATCAGGCCAGCATTAAGATGCCACCGTTTGAGGCTCTGTACGGGCGTAGGTGTCGTACACCCTTATCTTAGGATGATGTTGGAGAGCGAGCTTTACTGGGACCAGAGATGGTTGTTGACGCAGTCGAGAAGGTGAAGCTCATCAGGGACAGACTTCGCGTGGCGCAGGACAGACATCGGCACAGGATCGATAACCACCGGAGGCCGTTAGAGTTTGAGGTACAGTTTAGAGATAGGATTAGAAGTAGGTTGTATTTTGTTTTATTTGATTGATCATGTTTGATTTTTCGTAACTTGAGACCTTGTTTGTGATTAGGTTGGAGATATGGTTTTTCTGCGGATATCTTCGACTCGTGGTACGATACGGTTTGGTGGAGGTGGAAAGCTTAGCCCGCGCTTCATCGGCCCTTTCGTTATCAGCGGGAGAGTCGGTGACGTGGCATACAGGCTAGACTTGCCACCTGCACTAGTGGGAGTTCACAACGTATTCCATGTATCACAGTTGAGACGGTATGTGGCTGACCCCAGCCATGTGCTCGATCATTCGGAGATTGAGGTTGGACCTACTCTCAGTTATCCAGAGCAGCCTGTGGAGATTCTGGATCGCCGAGAGAAGGTACTGAGGAACCAGGTGATACCCTTGGTACGCGTCGCATGGAGGCATCATTCTCCAGAAGAGTCTACCTGGGAGCGGGAGGATGAGATGCGCGAGCGGTACCCCTATCTTTTTGGACCTTGAGGTATACTTTATATCCTTCTCAGCAGTTTAGTTTCGTCTTTAATTTCGAGGACGAAATTATTTTAAGGAGGGTAGATTTGTCACTACCACTTTTCTAGCTTGAGGGTATTTTGGTCATTTTTAAAGTTTTGGGAATTATTTGGAATTATTATGTATTATTTAGATTTATTATAATTAATGTGATTTTTAGTGATTTTTAGTATAATTGTTTTGGTGCTAGTTTTAGACTTTGACTAATGTTGACTTTGGAGACTAACCTAGAGACTAACCTAGGTCATGACTACTTGGTTAGAGTGTGTAACCCTAGCTTGACCTAAGTTAGTGACAATTAACTCATTAGAACTTATTTAGAGAGATTAGGAATTGATTAGGCTAGAATGTCTTGTGACTTCACAAGTCATGACTGATAACTTAAGCCCATAAGGCCCAACCCATACCATGGAACCCAAACCCTAACCCTAATTGCTTGGCCAGCCACTAAGGTCTTCCCCCCTCTATTTAATGCTCCTAGAAATCAGGGCTAGCCTCCTTAGAAATATTTTGGCAAGTTTTAGAAAGAGGTAAGCCTCCATCTTCATTAAATCCTATAAAATCCATTTCAATTCCTTTTCCACCCAAGCTAATTGCAATAGGTTCTAATTTTACTCTACTTGCTGTTGGTAATGAGAAATTTCATCTTGGGAGCAAATTGGATAAGTTTGGCTATCAAGAGGAACACCTCTCTTTGGAGCTTTTTAAGGATTTTGACACATATAGGTAAATTCCAATCTACACCATAGAATGCTGATTTTATTGAATATCTAGAAAGCCCTAGGCCTAACCTAACTGTAGGACTAGCTAGCCCTAGATTTTGTGTCTTTTTCGTGTCTCATTTGGACACGTATCAGTCCTATTATGCAAGTATTTGATGAAATGCCCCAAAGGGCATTTCGATTAATTTTTAGGAAACTAATTGAATAGGAAATTAGATTTTACTCTTGCTTAAGTGTTTCTTGTGTTCTGAGCACATTTTTATGTCGTATCATGTCGGATTATGGACACGTACATGCGGGTGCACACGCGCACGCACGGGCAGGATGTATGCCCTGCTACTCGGGTCTGATTTCGAGCTGGACACGCCACTTTGACACATGATTTTTGACACAGACCTTGGTGCGACCACTGACACCACGTGTGTCAAGTTTCACGATCCCTCGTGTCGTGTCAAACACGGTGTCGCGAGTGCATGGAAAGTGCACTGTGCGTGCACAGAACTGAATTTAGTTCTCTGTGTAATTTCAGTTTTAAATAGTTTAAATTGTGTTTTTAATTGTTTATTAGATCCTAATTATGATGTGGAAACTATATTAGATTAGGTTTACATGATAGTTCGGTTTTTAATATGGAAATATGGATCGAATGGGGCTAAACTGATATACATCACTGATACCAGTTCTAATACTTCATTTTAGTATTCCCTAACATTTGAAATCCTATGTTGAAGTAATGTTTCACTGTTAAATATGTTCCCACATATTGTTTGTCATATTTTAGCTTAATGTTTCATTCGAATTTGGCTTGATGATTTGAGGAAGAGATTTTGGCTATTGAGTTGGGTTCGAAATGGTTAACTGAGAATTGGTTTTCCTATGTTTTTAAACTGAAATGTGACTCCTTGTTTCCTTTTTGCATTCACTGATAATTCATTCAAAACATGAGATGTGTTCCTGTTTTCCCCAGGATTCACACAATGTTAACTGCACTATTTTTCCAGTTTTCTTCATGGCTATGCATTCACTGTTATTTCCAGTTCACCATTGTTTGATTTGGACTGGAAAACTGAGTTTTTGTGAACTATTTTCCTATGTTCACTGTTAATACAATGTTTGGCTTCCCTTTTCTTCTGAGTATAGACTGTACACTTGACACTTGATGCACCTTTAACACTCCTTGACACTGTATACAGGTTTTGGTACCCACTGTTTCCAGATTTGAACAATATACATGTTGCACTGATTTTCTCCTATTTTGCCACTGTTTTGTATTTCCTGATTTCAGGATCACAAATGCAGTCCACTGTTTTAGGATGTCTAACACACACCCAAGTATCTATGCCTAACACACACACACACACACACAAGTTATCATACTCTCTTGACACTCTCACTAATACACACACACACTCTTATATTTTCACACATGCCACCACACATTCCCTTTTCCCTTTTTCTACATGTATATATATATGTATGAGATATAGGTAAATATATGTATCCTATATATTGTGGGTGTACTTATATATATATTAGATATATTTTTATGTTTAGAATACATATAGGCAGCCTACATGTTATATGTATTCTTAATGGATTATATTAATATAGTAATATGTGTATTGTATTTTAGATATAGGTATTGTCATGTGTATAGGTGATTTGTAGGTTGGTTAGGCATGGTATTGCCTAATAGCCTATGGCCTAGTCTCTTAGCCTATGGCCTATGTGTGTGTCTGCTTGACAAGTGAGCCTAGATTAGACTTGTGTAGTCTTATTAGACTTAGAATAGACTAGTTAGACTAGTATAGACTTGTTTGACTTAGGTTTGACTTGGTTGACCTAGTTTGACTTCTAGGGTTGACCAGAGTTGACCAAGAGTTGACTTTGGTCTAGATTGACCTAGATTCATATAGTACGCATTGTAGTGCATCTTTTTACCATTCTGGACTTGTTATGACTTGTGATGTTCTAATAGGAGCCAGGTACCACTCCTTGGACAGTACTTTTATCTTGGACATTCAGTTAGCAGGCGAGTACATTCTCTGATCTTTTCATACTTGTCTGGACTATACTCTTGCTCTAGATTACTTTACTTGATGCTGACACGTATCTTCATGGATTAGTACTATATGGATCCTTTCCTAGGATGTTATCCCTCTACGGGTGCATCGGGTATTTCATGTTCATGTACTTGATCATGTGCATCTGGTACTCCTTGTACTCGTACTAGTTCATGTATTTACATGTACTCATGTACTTTCATGTGTTGTCATATGTCTCATGTACTACTCATTACATGAGTTCATGTATCTTTAGCTGTATTCATGTGCCTATAACGTAACTTGAATAGATCCTTGTGTATTGATTGGGACGGGGTGAGTAGAATTGGTTATGTAAACACTATCCCCAGTAGGTATTCATGCGCCTCTTAGTTGTATTCATGTGCTCCTAAGCCGTTTACATAACCATATTATACTCTAAATCACGTAGCCACTTACATTCTCTACTATCATGTATTTACTTTCAGTTACAAAATATCTCATGTTTACTCATACTTCCTTTTCAACACTTCCTGTATTTTACTCTATTGCATGCTTTATACTCCTAACCTGCTATGAGCTGTTTTGAGAGATATGTGCTCGTTCCCGTCCTGATTGGACCTGTTGACAATTTTACAGAGGACGAGGAGGAGGCCTGCTTAGACACTTTCTATGGGATAACCTTAGAGGACACTTGCGATCCGGACTTCCAGTCTGATCCCTTAGCAGTAGAGACTGTTGCTCCATAGATGTCTTTATCTTATTTTATAGTATTTGGAGTTGAGTTGTATATATTGGATCTGTATTATGTCTGGATGTTATTGGAGTTTATCATAGACACTTAGCTCTCTCTATTTGTATTTTCTGTGGATTTGGATCTTGCATCTTTTATATCATTCTATCTTATCATTTTCTACCTTAGCTGTGATTGAGATATATTCTGTTATGTCACCCCATTCGGAGAGTATAACTGTTATTACCTTATACTGTTAGATGTTGTGACCTAGGACAGTATTCTACCGCCGACACTACGGCGTAGGCTGGACGTATCCACGTCTCATGCCCTTACTCTAGGGTACGGGTCGTGACAGGCAGGAGTAGCAGCGACAGTTCCAGGAGGTCTTCTACCTCCAGCAGCTGGACCATCCATAGTTACTCCTGAGACTCTTCCACCGCTGCCTCCACTACCGACTGATGCACAGCAGATGATGGCCCTTCTACAGCAGATGTTACGGACCCAGAGGGCCCAGGCCGAGGCACAGCAGCATCAGGCTGACGTATCTTACCTCCAGACAGAGGTGTTACGACAGAGCATGGAAAACTCCCACCGACTGGTGATGGCAGCAGTTGAGAGGGTTGTACCGGTACAGATCTGTTTGCCATTGATTGTAAAAGTACAGAACAATTATCGGAGGACTGAACTTAGACTCACAATACAAACTCGCTCGTACAAAGAAAGCCTAGGGACGAAAACATAGGTACAGCAGTCTAAGTACGATTGTTTATTTTAGATTCTGGGGGGTGACGATAGAGGCTCGGGAAAGCGACGGCCACTCTGCCTTACTCCTTGGACGATCGGTACGCAGCCTTGACTCGGGGAAGATCTGCTTGGTCGTTGACGAAGAAACGCCTTCTTGCTCTCTCTCTGATTGCTCTCCTGGCTTCTCTCTCTCTGTATATATTCTTTCTCTGACTATGGAGAAAGTCTCTCTGTGTATACGTATTCTTCTCTGGTTTTTTTTTTCTTTTGTATATCTCTCTATATTATCTCTATTTACAAGGGAATGGCACCTTGCTATTTATAATAGTGGGGGCATCATTAGGGTTTAGATGATTACCCATTCTCAAAGTGGCGGCGGCCTGATGATTAACCAATCTGGACCATTAGTCTTGAACATGAAAGATCTGGGCCGTTAATATGGATTATGCCAAATCCCATCAACAATTAATGCTGATTGCAATAAATCTTCGTCATGATGATTTGCTGACATCTGCGAATCTTAATGAATAAATTTAATTCATTCTTCTGTCACGTGTCCCAGATTATTGGGATTTGGTCCAAGATTTGATTGACTTTAGGACACGTGTCCAGTCATCAACGTTGAGCCGCATGAGGAGTGTCGATGTTTGGGCCGCATGAAGGTCGTCATGACCGAGCCGCATGAAAGATTTCATGACCGAGCCGCATGAATAGTCTCTATACTCGAACCGCATGAAGGTTGTCATGACAGAGCCGCATGGATATGTTCATGACTGAGCCGCATGGGAGTCTTCATGGCCGAGCCGCATGAGAGTCTTCATGGCCGAGCCGCATGGATCTCTTTATAGCCGAGCCGCATGGGGGACCTTCATGGTTGAACCGCATAGGTTTCTCTGCATTGGCCGCATGAACTCGTTTATTCTTGGCCGCATAAGCTCGCCTCAAAACTTTGGTAGACAGCGCCACTTTGAAGATTTTCCTTATTCCCGAAGTACTGCTTTTCGTGTCAGTCATTATGACAACTTTATGTCAGGTCTGTCACTTGTCAGGTCTTTCAGCCGTCAGAGCATTAAATGCGTCCACACGTTGGGTACAGCTGTTTTTGAAGACCACGTGGCCTCTCTCTCTGGGCCGCATGGAGTTTACTCGAGCTGCCTATGTGCGTTGAGCCGCATGTCCATGTTGGTGACTTTTGAGCCGTATGATACTCTTGAGCCGCATGAAGCTCGTCTGATTTTGAGCCGCATGAAGCTTCCTGGGTTCTGTGCCGCATGAAGAATGTCTCATGACCGAGCCGCATGAAGGACGTCTCATGATCGATCCGCATGAAGAATGTCTCATGATCGAGCCGCATGAAGGACGTCTCATGACCGAGCCGCATGAGGAATGTCTCATGACCGAGCCGTATAAAGGACGTCTCATGACCGAGCCGCATGAGGAATGTCTCATGACTCGCATGAGGAATGTCTTGATCTGCCCGTGCACTCGCTTTGTGGGCCCGGGTATCCTGAACACACGAGTGCGTAGGTATCATGTTTGCTCCCTGATGTAGGGGCTAATAGAAATACTTGCCCTCGATCTTTGTTGGGAGACACTTGAGAACCACTCTGTCCGTTTGCCGCCGGGGGCTGGACACAAGCGGCTCTATACAACTTTCCATCAGAGGCCCGCTTAGCGGGACGCTCTTGATGGTCAGAGGTTGGGACAGCTGACTGAGCCCGATGAGCCCGCGCTGCCCTAGACTTCTTCTACTTAGCACCCGAAGGTGCGTAATAGGAAGAGTCCAAGTTTGGAAGGAGGGAAGAGAAGTTGGTGCCCTTTTCAAAGGAGGTAAGGGGGCTCTACTTATAGAATGGAGTAAGCCCTTTCTTCTTCTCCTTTCCGATGTGGGACTAAAAGCAATATTTTCCATGCTTCTACAGGACCCCCTTCAAAGTTTCCAAATTACAAATTTGGAACACTTTGAATAAGAAGCATGGAAAGTAGATTTGTTTAGGTGTGGCAATCCAATCAGAGGTAGCATGGACGTGATAGGTTTGGGTACTTCCGCTGGGGATTTTATGTGGACTTATTATCCTTGGCGTACCATGGTTTTAGGTACGGATAATAAGTTGAGAGAGGGAACCATCATATTTACTCAGAGGTGGTATGGACGTGGTAAATATAAGGTTGATGGTAGAGCTTTTCTACTCAGAGGTGATATGGACATGGTAGGAGCGAACTCGAATGAGGATACATATAACAACTCAGAGGTGCTATCAACATGGAAGTTCTATGCATTGGGTGAAAGAATGCTATGGAACAGCTGGGCTCCGAAAGCATGTGATGATGAGGAAAGATGTGGATGTACTAAGGGACCTAGTACGGCATTTGTGGTCAGTAGAGGACATTTGTGGGCCTATTATCCTTGGCATACCTTGGTTTTAGGTACGGATAATAAGTTTGATAGGGATACCTAGGACAACTCCGTGGTAAGGCGGATATGGAGGTTCTTGGTATCGGGCGAAAGAATACCATGGAGCAGTGAACAGTTTTCTATTTTCTTTCACTGTTTTTCTTTTCTTTTTGTCAAGGGATGTGATCCCAGATGATGTAGTACTTTGAATTTTGAATAAATGAGCATGTTTTAACTCATCTTCTCTTTCTTGTACTTGTGGTGTTTGTGGAATTGGACCTGCTGGGGGATTATTTGTGGACCTGTTATCCTGGGCGTACCTTGGTTTTAGGTACGGATAACAAGTTTGGTCAGGATATCTAGAACAGCCATGGCAAAGTGGTCATGGGTGCTCTCGGTATTGGGAAAAAGAATGCCGTAGAGCAGCTGGGCTCCCGGGGCATGGTGAGATGGTAGATTTACGCTAAGAAGCTTAGCAAAGGATATTTGTGGACCTATTATCCTTGGCGACCCTGGTTCAGGATACGGATAATAGGATGAAAGGAAACCAACATATTTGCTCAGAGGTTATGAGGACATGGCAAGCATGAGGGTTTTACCGTGGAATCTTCCTGCTCAGAGGTAATGAGGACATGGCAGGGAAGACTTCACGAAAGATATTCGTGGTCAACAGCAAACATTTGTGGTCAACAGAGGACGTTTGTGGTCAACAGAGGACATTTGTGGTCAACAGAGGACATTTGTGGGCCTATTATCCTTGGCGTACCCTGGCTTAGGATACGGATAATAGGATGAAAAGGAACCAACATACTTACTCAGAGATAATGAGGACATGGCAAGCATGAGGGTTTTTGTTTCACCGCGGAATCTTCCTACTCAGAGGTAATAAGGACATGGCAGGAGGAAACTCAATGGAGGATATTTGTGGACCTATTATCTTTGGCGTACTCCGGTTGTGGGTACAAATAATAGGTTGAAAGAGAATCGACATACTTACTCAGAGGTAATGAGGACATGGTAAGCATGGAGGTTTCTTCGACGGAGCCTTCCCACTCAGAGGTAATAAGGACATGGCAGGAGTGGGCTCAATGAAGAGGGGTACATAGAACGACTCAGAGGTAATGAGGACATGGAAGTTCTTATGTAGAGGGGTGATTTGTTTTTGGCGGAATCGAGACGACTCAGAGGTAACATCGACATGGTCATTTTTTAGGAATTTGTGGATCTGTTACCCTTTTTGTGCACTGGGAGTGCGGGTAGTGGATCATAAGAAAGGATCTCTTTCGGGAAGAAAGTTTAGAGGTACGGTTATACATGACTTTCTTCCAAAAGAGTGACCGGGATGTAAGTTCAGGGGTACCAGCGGGTACATAACTCGACAATCCATATATTTTGGAATCAAAGTGTAAGTTCAAAGGTACCAGCGGGTACATAACTTAGTAGTTTAGGATTTTTGTGGAAGGAGGAGGTGAGTTCAGCGGTACGAGAGGGTACATGACTCGGTAGTTTGGGATTTTTGTGGAAGGAGGAGGTGAGTTCAGCGGTACGAGAGGGTACATGACTCAAAAATCTAGAATATTGTGGATATGAGTTCAGCGGTACCAGCAGGTACATGACTCGGTGATCTGGAGAGAATGTGGATGTGAGTTCAGTGGTACCAGTGGGTACATGACTAGATAATCTGGAGTGGATGTGAGTTCAGCGGTACCGGGGGGTACATAACTCACCAATCTAGGAAATTTGGAGGCGGAATATGAGTTCAGCGGTACCGGAGGGTACATAACTCAATCATCAGGGATTTTTTTTTTTTGGGTGTCATTTCGGACGTAATACTTCTTCAGGAAGTTGTCGTTGATGGGCAACATGAGCAAGTCTCAGTGTGAGCAGCCACATACTTGGCCAGCTCCAACTCTTCTTCAGCCACCCCCTGTGTAAATGCAGACTGAGAGGATGATTTGGGCAAATTGATCATCAGGGGTTCAGTTGATGGAGTAGATCGTGGAGTTGTTGGCGGACCAGCGACCCCCAGTTTGGCACTTGACGTGGAGCGAGGGGTGGCTGGTTCGCTTGAAGTGTCAGACCTCTCATCGGGGTGACGACCTTTCTTAGGCAGGCGTATCGTCAGAGGTCTATCGGAGGGATTGAGCTTCTCTGTTTGGGATTGACCGACTCTCGGCAATCTGATGATAAGTGGCCCTGTCGTGGGTCTCGGTACCTGGCCGGACCTTGGCAGCCGGATTCTCAACTGCTCTTCCTGTGCCGAGAGGCTGATCGCGTCCTTACGCAGCGTGGCCGTAAGGGGTGCGGAATTGCCTGGCTTGCGAGCCTGGAGGTGGATTGTCATAGGTTCTTCTGATCCCGTGGTTGCTTCAATATAAGTTTGTTCATTTCCTCCTTCAAGGTGCCTCTTCGACTTTTCGTATAGGCAGGAGTCCGAGTAATAAGATTCAACCCCTTTGAAGGGATCGATGTCAGCAAATTCTGTCCTCACGAAGCCGTGCTTGTCGACATATTTGAAGCATTGGTGTAGCGTGGAAGGCACGATCATATAATCGTGTATCCACGGGCGCCCTAAGAGGATGTTGTAAGAAGTGTCTGCATCGATGACGTAGCAGGTGACTTCGGATTGGAGGTCGCCAATCTGACACTTCAAACGAATCTTCCCGATAGGGTAGCTCCTGCCCGAATTGAAACCGCTGATGGCGGTGCTTGTAGGTGTTAGGTGATGCATTGGGATACGAAGATGATGTAGCAGGCCCTTCGGGATGATGCTTATGGAAGAGCCAGGATCAATGTATATCCGATCCACCTTCACGTCGCCGATGTATCCCGTGTAGTATAGCGGGCGATCATGTAGGTTGGTTTTGATGAGCATGTCCTGCGGAGTGAAGATGATGTTGGGCATTGCTCCCGTGCAGGCACTATCTTGGAGATCCATGGGTGAGTCCTCTCCAGTGAGGTTAGTTTGAGCGAGATAGGCATCGGCATTTTGGAGTGCTTCGCTCAATGCAATACGAACGTCCTTGGAGAGCCTCAGGAGTTCGTATAATGACAATTTGGCCGGAGTGTTAGCCAATTGTGCTAAGATATCAAAGTTGTAGGGCCTCTCTAGCCCTTGGGCTGCGTCCTTTCGGAGAGATTTGTCGAAGCGAGTCTCCCTCGGCCTAGGCTTGTCGGTTGTCGAAGGCTGAGCCGGCCCCAGATCATCAGCTGCAGTAGGTTGATGATTTTCGGGTGGACTGTCAACCACAGGTTGGGATTGTGCTCCGGATCGAGTAACAACGGCCGTGACTTCCTCTTCATCTGCTGAGGTGGTACGGCAGGATCTGACTTTTCCACTTTTCTTTTTAGAAGATGGAGTGGACTGAGTTACCTCGTAGACTAGGTCCGGATGGACCCACATGATTTCTCCTCGTGAGGTGGTGAGGGGTACTAGACCAGCAGCTTGAGCAGGCAGAAGATTAGCAATCTCCATCGTTACCAGAGGGATGGGTATAACCCCGTCCTGGGTCTCTGTTGGAGGGAAGCTGCCGAATTGTACGGACCCCATGTTGGCTGCCACGGTTACCTCCTCGAAATCGATGGCCAGAGCGTTTGAATCGATGAGGTTTTGGATATATCGTTTCAGTTGGTAGCAGTCGTACGTAGCATGGTGGACGTAGCGGTGGTAATGGCAGAACTTTGGGTTCTCCAGATCAGCCGGCCGAGGCTCCCGTCTTGGTGGAGGAAGCTGAATCCTATCTCCTTGTATGAGCATGTCCAAGATAGGCTTGACGTGACCGTCTTCAAAAGAGTAAATGATTTGAGGCCATTGTTTGTCCGCAGGTTGCGACTCAGGCTTCTGGGATGTATCGGCCACCATAGCCTGCTTGCCTCTGTTGTCCCGATTGTTGGAGGGGCTACCCCCATTGTCGTTGGTGGTGCTGGGACGCTTGCTCTTGTTCTCTCCCTCTGAGATATGTAATCCCAGTTGGCGAGCCTTCTTTAATCGTTCTTCGGCACTTGTAGCACTAATGATAAAAGCCTTCCAGTCCTTGAATTGACTCTCGCCCATCCAGAGACTGATTGTTGGGAGTAGTCTCTTTTGGCAAATTTCGATCAAGGAGGAGTCCGGGTTGCCAGATGGTAACTTCATTGCGGTTTGACGAAACTGCTCAATGTAATTCCTCGTCAGCTCTTTCTCTCCTTGAATGACGTCCATGAGGGTAGACATCGTGACGTCCTGCCCTACCTCATAGAACCTCTCCAAGAACAGGCGTTTGAAGCCAGCGAAGGAATGGATGCAATTGTCCGGCAGGTTGCGGTACCAATCGAAGGCGACTCCTTCCAATGCCCCAATGAATAACCGTGTCAGGATAGCGTCATCATGGGGCAGATGGTCGGTAGTGACCTCGAAGTAAGTGATGTACCGACTTGCTGAGGTCTTGCCATCATAGGGGTTGATATTGAACGGCTTATATCTTGGTAGGAATGGAACATCCCTTCATTCAGCAGGATATGGTTGCTGTATTCTGAAGTCTTGAGAGTTTTCTCTGGCGTGGAACATGGCTCGGAGCTCTTGAACTTCTCTCCTTACTTCTCGGGTCTCATCTGTCGCAGTCGGAGCCGTTACTTCGGGAGGATTATTGCCCGGGTCCGGTGCCGCCGAATTTGAATCTACGTTGATTGGGGGACCCGTGCTTGTCTGGCCAGGTGTCACCCCCTGCAGATTAGGAAGCACCGCTTTGATCTCGTCTACAGCCTTGACCAAGGCGTGCAATATGGCCTCTAAAGTGTCGATGCGCTGGCGATCACCGGAACTGCCTTGATTGCTGTCTGTCATGAACATCGTCTTCACATGAGGAGTGACGGAAGGAGTGGTGGAGGATGTACCCTCCGAGTCGTACCCGTGCATCGAGAAATCATCAGGATATGTGGGGATGTTCTCTTCAGGTTCAGACTCAGAAGGAACACTACCCCTGGCTTCGGAGCTTGCTTCGTCTAGGATGTGCTTGGGGACGTCGGTATCTGTTGTATCCGTCGGAGGATTTGCTTCCTCCAGTCCGTATTCCTGGAATATCGGATTGTCGTGGATGTTTGGAGGAGTGCTACCCCCAGTTCCGATGACCCCCAATGTTGCAGACGACGAACTTCCTACCGCAGCAGTTTTCATCTTCGAACGGGTGTGTTAAAATACTCCAGTGGAGGATAACCCTTTAGACGACGGTTTCTTAGCTGCAGTAGTTGACACCTTTGGGCTGGAGATGCTCGTTTTCTTCCCTCTTCCCTTGGCGAGAACTTTCTGCGCGGACTTGCAGGAGACAACAGGAGATGCCTCGTCTTCTGAGCTCGGATGATGTAGTCTTTGGAAGACGGATGGCCGGTCTTCCGTCATCGCCGCGTTGCTGCAACAGCAGTTGACAATGATCTGGGTGCATTGATGTCTGTGTGAGGGCTCTTTACACCCCGAAGCTCCTTCTCTTTCCTTACATTTGTGGAGGATAACCTCACGCAGGTCAGAGGAACCACTTTGTCTGTTTGCCGCCGGGGGCTGGACTTGAGTGGTTTTATATAACTTCCCATCAGAGGCCCACGTGATAATCAGCGGGATGCCCCGATAGTCAGAGGTTGGGGCAGTCGTCTGGACTTGATGAGCCCGCGCTGCCCTAGACTTCCTTCTTTTAGCACTTGTGGGTGCGTAATAGGAGGAGTCTAAGTCGAATACCACAGAGTCTGGATTATCATCCAGAGAATGATCAGAGTCAGGACCGCATGAAAGCCGGTCGAAGACTGATCGAGAGAAGCGTGGGACGGATGCTATGCGGCTAGCATTGGGTACCGTGCAGGCTGTCTGCATGCGGCTGTCTTTTGTTGTAGGATGAGTCTTTATGCGGTTAGGAGTCACGACCGTGCAGGCTGACCGCATGCGGTTGGCATCTGTGGCCGCATGGGTTTTCTGCAAGCGATTGACTTTAATAGCCGCATGAGTCTCATCCGTGCGGTTGGCAACTGTAGCCGCATAAGTTATGCGGCTGACAGATGTGGCCGCATGAGTTTTCTTTATGTAGTCGACGGTTGTAGCCGCATGGGCTTTCTCCCTGCGGCTAATACTCTTCTGCAGCTTGGATCTCGTAGAGTTCCTCGTTGCCCCTGCAAGTCCAACATCATAGTGTTTTCTTCTGCCGGACTTGGGGACAGCAAAGTTGTCTACGGTCTGAAGTGGGGCCGCAGGGGAGTCTTTCTCGCCATCTTGAGCAATAGAGAGCACCCCATCAAGGGCTTGCGGAGGAGCAAATGATTTTGGCCTCCACTCTTTACGAGCCTTTATGGTGCGAGTGCGCTTCTGGACCGGGCCAGTGCTACCTTCAGAGAGCATCTCTTCGAACGCCTGTTGGTCGAAGCGTACGACCATCTTCTGTTGTGTAGAGCCAAGTTTGGCTGCGTCCGATTGTATCACCAACTCCTCAGCCGTGGAGAAGTTAGTCCCCAGCAGAGTCGCCATCGTGTTTGCCATTGATTGTAAAAGTACAGAACAATTATCGGAGGACTGAACTTAGACTCACAATACAAACTCGCTCGTACAAAGAAAGCCTAGGGACGAAAACCTAGGTACAGCGGTCTAAGTACGATTGTTTATTTTAGATTCTGGAGGGGTGACGATAGAGGCTCGGGAAAGCGACGGCCGCTCTGCCTTACTCCTTGGACGATCGGTACGCAGCCTTGACTCGGGGAAGATCTGCTTGGTCGTTGACGAAGAAATGCCTTCTTGCTCTCTCTCTGATTGCTCTCCTGGCTTCTCTCTCTCTGTGTATATTCTCTCTCTGACAATGGGGGAAGTCTCTCTGTGTATACGTATTCTTCTTTGGTTTTTTTTTTCTTTTGTATATCTCTCTATATTATCTCTATTTACAAGGGAATGGTACCTTGCTATTTATAATAGTGGGGGCATCATTAGGGTTTGGATGATTACCCATTCTCAAAGTGGCGGCGGTCTGATAATTAACCAATCTGGACCATTAGTCTTGAACATGAAAGATCTGGGCCGTTAATATGGATTATGCCAAATCCCATCAACAATTAATGCTGATTGCAATAAATTTTCGTCATGATGATTTGCTGACATCTACGAATCTTAATAAATAAATTTAATTTATTCTTCTGCCACGTGTCCCAGATTATTAGGATTTGGCCCAAGATTTGATTGACTTTAGGACACGTGTCCAGTCGTCAACGTTGAGCCGCATGAGGAGTGTCGATGTTTGGGCCGCATGAAGGTCGTCATGACCGAGCCGCATGAAAGATTTCATGACCGAGCCGCATGAATAGTCTCTATACTCGAACCGTATGAAGGTTGTCATGACCGAGCCACATGGATATGTTCATGACTGAGCCGCATGGGAGTCTTCATGGCCGAGCCGCATGAGAGTCTTCATGGCCGAGCCGCATGGATCTTTTTATAGCCGAGCCGCATGGAGGACCTTCATGGTTGAACCGCATAGGTTTCTCTGCATTGGCCGCATGAACTCGTTTATTCTTGGCCGCATAAGCTCGCCTCAAAACTTTGGTAGACAGGGCCACTTTGAAGATTTTCCTTATTCTCGAAGTACTGCTTTTCGTGTCAGTCATTATGACAACTTTATGTCAGGTCTGTCACTTGTCAGGTCTTTCAGCCGTTAGAGCATTAAATGCGTCCACACGTTGGGCACAGCTGTTTTTGAAGACCACGTGGCCTCTCTCTCTGGGCCGTATGGAGTTTACTCGAGCTGCCTATGTGCGTTGAGCCGCATGTCCATGTTGGTGACTTTTGAGCCGTATGATACTCTTGAGCCGCATGAAGCTCGTCTGATTTTGCCGCATGAAGCTTCCTGGGTTTTGTGCCGCATGAAGAATGTCTCATGACCGAGCCGCATGAAGGACGTCTCATGACCGAGCCGCATGAAGAATGTCTCATGATCGAGCCGCATGAAGGACGTCTCATGACCGAGCCGCATGAGAAATGTCTCATGACCGAGCCGTATAAAGGACGTCTCATGACCGAGCCGCATGAGGAATGTCTCATGACTCGCATGAGGAATGTCTCGATCTGCCCGTGCACTCGCTTTGTGGGCCCGGGTATCCTGAACACACGAGTGCGTAGGTATCATGTTTGCTCCCTGATGTAGGGGCTAATAGAAATACTTGCCCTCGATCTTTGTTGGGAGACACTTGAGAACCACTCTGTCCGTTTGCCGCCGGGGGCTGGACACAAGCGGCTCTATACAACTTTCCATCAGAGGCCCGCTTAGCGGGACGCTCTTGATGGTCAGAGGTTGGGACAGCTGACTGAGCCCGATGAGCCCGCGCTGCCCTAGACTTCTTCTACTTAGTACCCGAAGGTGCGTAATAGAAAGAGTCCAAGTTTGGAAGGAGGGAAGAGAAGTTGGTACCCTTTTCAAAGGAGGTAAGGGGGCTCTACTTATAGAATGGAGTAAGCCCTTTCTTCTTCTCCTTTTCGATGTGGGACTAAAAGCAATTTTTTCCATGCTTCTACAAGTTCAGCGTGCCCCAGTTCAGCACCAGGGACAGGACTAGAGGCAGACTACTCTGTACGGCTTCTGCGGGATGTCGGGGCACATCTTGGAGGTTTGCAGGATGAGGTTGGGCGTGTGTCTATACTGTGGGGCGCCCGACCACCAGCTGAAGGATTTCAACGTTCGTGGAGTCCGAAGAGGCCAGGATAGAGTACAGCAGGCACCAGCACGTGCCCACTAGCAGCAGGGTCAGAGCCAGAGACAGGCCATACAGTTTGGCTTCTGCTGGAAGTCGGGGCACACCCGGAAGGTTTACAGGATGAGGCTGGGAGTTTGTTTATTCTGTATGGCTCTAGATCATCAGATGAAGAACTGTACCGCTCATGCAGCCAGGCAGGCAGGCTAGGACAGAGTACAACAGGCTAGGAGAGGCAGGGCGAGCTTTTGCCATGACAGTTGAGGGCAGTCAGGCAGTAGTAGGGCAGATAGCAGGTACCAATCTTTCGATCTCATTTCCGCATTTTCTTCCTTATAAACTGTCTTAAAATTTGATTCCATCTGTACCTTGATCGTTTGATGAAATTTTGTTCTTATGATGTGATTTTCTTCTGAGATAAGTCGTATGGGCTAGGTCGCCTCGATTATGAGATTTTAGAATCCTCTAGGGTCATGCTAGCAGGCATAGTTAGGACATATAGTCAGATTATGGATGTATTTCTCGGATATAGGAATTTAAGATTTTTGCTGCCAAACATGCGGCAATACAAAAATTTTAAATACCATGATTCTAGAGGTATGTACCTTAGTCGAGGACTCTGTGATTATCGTAGCCTTGCTCACTAGCATGACGGAGATTCTAAGTATCATGATTCTGGACAGACGCATATGATTACCGAACAGCATGATTTTGAGATTTTGTTTGTGGGATGTTTGACCTATAAGGAGCACTACCACCTTAATTTTTGAGGATAAATTCTTTTAAGATGGATAGACTTGTAGCACCAAGTTTCTATTTGAGAGTAATTTTAAAATTTATAATTTTAGTCATTTAATTATTGTCATCTAATTCATGCTTTGATTTTGGAGATTTTAATTATTTTAAATTTTTAAGCCATGACTTGTGATTTTGATGTTTTGCTAGTGAAACCCTAAGGACTGTTTGACCTAGAGCCTAACCATGTAATTAGGATATTTTCAGTGTCATTTCTGGCCCAAGGATATTTTGGTCATTGGACCTCTTTGATTTATTTTTGATATTATTGCATTGGTGATTGTTGATTTGACTTTTGATAGGTGAGATTTTGTGTTGGTTTTGTGTCCGTGTCGGACACGTAACAGTTTTTATTTGTAAGTGTTGTTGTGCCTTAAGAGATTTTTATTTTTATTTTGCTGAAAAATTTTTTGGAGTATTTGAGAGGGATTATTTTCTGCATGTGTTTCTTGTGATTGCTTTATTTTAATTTCGAGGACGAATTTTTTTAAGGTGGATAGATTTGTCACCTCTAGTTTTCAAGAACAGGGATATTTTGGTCATTTTTATTTTAGAATATTTTTTAAATTTATTTTATTATTTATGATATTGTTTTGGGGTTATTTGAGTCGGGTTCGAATTTCTACTCAATCCGACTTGTAACGGGGACACGGGATAGTTTTGACTCTAGTGGGACCCACTCATTAGTTAGGCATGGCCCACATGATATTATTTTTGTTAGTGTGTTAGACTAATTATTTATGGATAGGTTTGGTTTTATTAGAGACATAAAACTAGACTAATTTAGCCTCAACCTAAAGCCTATTCCTAATTTAAACCAATAGAAGCTAGAGGAGGTATTATTGATATTTACCAATAGGAACACATAGCCATAGGTGGCCGGCAAAGACTAGGAGGGGATAGGGATGATCCTCATTTGTTTTTATCCATATATTTTCTCTCTCTTGTTCTTGCCCAAATTTGAGAGGAACCCCCCATTGGTTTCATCTCCAAATCAATCCCTCCTTCCACTAAATCTTCTTTATTTCTTCTCTACTCCATGGAGAGAGGGTGCTGCCAAGTTTGGGAGGATTTGGCTCTTGTTCAGGTCCATTTGGAGATCTCTTTGTGTCGGTGTCGTATCGGGAGGAGTTTCCTTAGTTTTGATCTACCGGAAGGTATAATCTCTCCTCTAATCCACTCCTACATGCATATAGGAATATTTTGAACCCATAGGAATGACCCCTATGGTTGTATCTCCATTTGTGTCCATTTTGTGTCCATTTGGAGATCATAGGAGTGTCCTTGTGTTGTGCTTTGTGCCCATGTGGGAAACCCCAATGTTGGACACCTCTTGTGTTTGTGGTTTTGTTTGAATGAATATTTTCCTATTTAATCTCAGAATTTAGATGTTAGACTTATTGTTCTTGATGTATCCATGCTCGTATCATAATGTATCATATTCATTTTATATTTAGATTTGTGTGTCTCTTTATATCTATATATAACTAGTATCTATATTATTTTTTTTGAAGAACACAATCTTTATTGATTGACAGGCGCAAAATATCGAAGCCTATACAAGTAAGCGCGCCACGCGCAAAAAAAGACCCAAAGCAAAAGAAAGAGAACGCGAGGTATTACCCACAAAACGGAAGCTGGACCGAGCATCAGAAGGTTAGGCGGCCAAAGCTAGCGCCTTAGTAGATAGCGCCCACGACCCTTGGACGAACATGACCAGAGAGCCAGCATACTATACATGGAGATCAGGTCATCCCAGGGCTGCCCAAAACTGGTCCGAGGTGTGAGTGCCACACCTCTTTCTTTTTTGGATTTGTCGAAGAACCTCTCTGTGCAATTGAGAAGGCGGGAATTGATGGCCCTCGAATCTGAATTTGTTTCTATTTTTTCATAATACCCAAAATGCGGCGGCAGCGACGATCTGATGTCCGTGAGACGTGTTCCAGCTGGCCAGCAGATCGTTGATGCCCCCGGTCGTGGGGACAATCTTGCACCTTAAGTGAAGGTGCGTCCAAATGTGGGAGGCAGAATTACCAGAAAGAAGAACGTGCTCGACGGATTCCGGTTGGTGATCAACACAGCAGTGGCATCTGGATGCCAGACTAAAGCCGAAAGATTTCAAGGCATCGTCCGTGGGAAGTTTTCGATACGCGGCACGCCAGATGAGAATGGACCATTTAGCGGGAATGCATGTGTGCAAAAACTTGGCGGAAGGGGGGGACGTTACCTGGGTGTTGCTGATGATGGATCTGACCGAAGCCAGGGTGAAGAGGCCACCCGGGTTCGGGGACCAACTGAGCACGTCATGTTCGTCATTAATAGACAGCGTAGAGGCACCCAGGCTTTCCGTGGCCGCAGGGCCAAACCAATCGTGAACTCTATCCTAATTCCACCCAGCCGCATCTTCATCCCATAAATCTCGTATCTCGCACAGCGGCGGAGTAGTAGCATTTGGCCTGAGGATGTCGTCCCCCAACCATCGTTCTGTGCATGCCAGTGAGCGACCATTGCCCAATATCAAATGCAGGTGCGGTTCCACCAGGCTACGACCGCGGATGATGTGCCGCCATGACGCAGAGGATCTGTTGTTGACAGACGCCTCTGTCAAGTGACAGAATCTGGAGTATCTCGCTCTCATGAACCTGGTCCAGATCGAGTTTTCGGAGCGGAGTTTCCCCCACAATTTTGCTGAGTGGGCGTCGACCATGAGGACGAGTCTACAGAACCCTAGACCACCCTCAATAGTGGGTTTGGCCATGGTAGCCCAACTGGCCTAGTGATGCTTGTCCTTCCCCTCGATATGACCCCAAAAGAAATTGGCGAGAATGGATTCAATAGAGAGGAGCACTTTGATGGGGGGTGAGCACACTGCTAAGGTGTATAAGGGGATGGAGGATAGGACGTGCTTTATGAGAATTAACTCCCCCCCCGGTGAGAGGGTAACGTTGTGCCAGCCCACAATTTTCTGGCGAATCTTGCCCACCAAGTGGTCGAAAATGCCAGAGTTCACTCTGCCGTATACCAATGGGCACCCAAGGTAGAGAAAAGGGGGGTAGGCTGTGGAGAAGGAGGTCATGTTGGACAGCACCGCCGAGTGAGTTCTATCAGCTTTGTGATGAGTATAGATCACGCTCTTGCTGTTGTTAATTTTTTGGCCGGAGCATCTAGTATATTTAGTAAGAGTTCTCATAACCACCTCAATGGCTCCGATCGCGCCAGCGGAGAAAATGAGGATGTCGTCAGCGTACGCCAGATGGGTTATGAGAGGGCAGCCCGTCGTTGTGTGAAAGTACCGGAATCCAGGAGATCGCATCATGATTTTGAGATTTCTGCTCAGGGCTTCGGTCGTGATGATGAAAATGGTGGAGGAGAGGGGGTCTCCCTGTCTGACTCCACGAGTAGATTTAAAGAAGCCCTGAGCTTGACCGTTGATGACGATGGAAAACCAGGAGTTGTTGATGGATCTAAAGATGATGTCAATCACAGGTTCAGAAAAACCGAAGGCTCTGAACACCCAGATCATGAATTGCTAGTCAAGACGGTCGTATGCTTTTTCCATGTCCAGTTTGATGGCCACGTTCCCCCCTGGACGAAAATTTCATGCAAGTTATCATTTCTGGAGCCAGGAGTATATTATCTGTAATATTGCGACCTTTGACGAAGTCGCTTTGTTCTTCGGAGATAATTCTGGGGAGGAGGTCTGACATTCTGGAGGCGATGATTTTAGAAATAATTTTGTTGGTGAAGGTGCAGAGGCTGATCGGTCTGAAGTCTTTAAAGGTCTCCGGGTTGTCGTTCTTTGGAATGAGGATGATGTGGGCGGATGATATAGATTTCGGATACGATGCTCCTTGAAAAAATACGGTTGTGGCATCCCAGAGGTCGTACTGAATGATGTCCCAGCATGTTCGAAAAAACACCCCATTGAACCCGTCCGGACCTGGGGCGCTGTTAGCATTAATGGACCACACAGCGGTCTTAAGCTCATCGTCTGAGGGAGAAGCACTGAGGATCTCATTGTCCCTGTTGGAAATCAGGGAGGGGATCTCGGCCAGGAATCTGTCATCTTTAACCACGGCCTCTTTAGAAAACATGTTGGAGAAGTAGTTCGTGGCTGTAGTCTGAATGTTCTTCTGATCGTCCAGCAGTACGTCGTTCCCATCGCAGATGCAATATATCTTTAGAGAACTTCTACGGCCTTTGACGCACTTGTGAAAAAAGCCAGAATTCTGGTCCCCTTCCATGTCCCAGGTTAATCTAGCCTTTTGTTTCCAGAATTCCGTTTCAACCCTGATTCTGGATTTAAGGATGGCTTTGGTGAGGTTAAGAGATGCGCGATTCTCCTGGGAACTGACGACGGCGAAGTCGATCTCCGCACGGGTGACGTCATCTTCAGCATCCTTGATGGCTTGAAAAATGTCTCCGAACGCAATTTTGCTCCAGGTCGTAAGGGCTTTTCTAGTAGCTTTGAGTTTGGTAGCGATTATGATTAGAGGATCCATATGGTTGACAGATGTCCAAGCCGCTTCCACGATGTGCATGAATTGGGGGTGGTGGCGCCAGAAGTCAAGGAAGCGGAAGGATTTCTTGGTGCGGTTATGAGTGTTGTTGATCTCGAGAAAAAGAGGGGAATGATCGGATTCGGTGGAGTTCAGGTGCGAAAGATTACTGATCAATCCCAATTCCGACCAACTGTCATTAACCATGGCACGGTCAAGGCGGAAGTACTGTCTTATAAATAGTGTATATATATATATATATATATATATATATATATATATATAGAGCAATGCTACAGTTATAACCAAACATTTATAACCTTCTTACAACCACTCACCCATTTTCTGACATGTAGGCCAGGTGGTGGCCTGGCCCACATGTCAGCAAATGGGTGTAAGTTGTTAGAAGGTTGTAAAAGTTTGGTTGTAAACCAAACATTTCATATATATATATATATATATATATATATATATATATATATATATATATATATATATATATATATATATATATATATATATATATATATATATATATGTTTGTGTGGGGGGGGGGACATATATATATATATATATATATATATATATATATATATATATATATATATATATGTGGGGGGGGGGGGGGTGTGTGTGTGTGTGTGTGTGTGTGTATGTGGAGTTTAGAGTTGAGTGTTGTAGTGGTGGTTGTGGTGGAGTGTTAGTGGTGGTTAGAGTGGTGGTTGAAGGTGGTAGTGAAGGGAGGAGTAGAGAGTGAGGTTTGAAGGATTTAGAGAGTGAGATAGGTGGAGAAGAAAAGGAGGGGAGCTGCTAATTTTTCAGCACAGCGGCAGCAGTAGCTTGAGCTGCTGCCATGGGCAGCAGCTGCAGGTAGCAGCAGCAGTCCCCAATGGGGACTGCACATACTAGAACAGCAGTAGTAGCAGCTACTTGCAGCCATAGAAAGGGGGAGGGGACAGCCATAGCAGCCCATAAATTAGTCCATAACAGCCCCCCCCCATTCAGTCATGTATGTCCCATTCATCCCCCATTCTTTCCTTCATCATTTCATCCATTCTTTCATTCATTCATGATCCACATATCCATCCATTTCCTCCATCTATTCAGTCTTCCATCCACAAGCATTCACTTAATTCATTCACTCTATCCATGATTCACTCATTCATTTCATCCCACCATTCACCTATGTCCACTCATTCATTCCATTATTCATCCATGCACTCTTCCATTCATTCAATATTTCACTATATATCCCATTTCCATTTCCCCATTTCCTTACATTCAAAATTATCCCCCATTTCAGCTTAAATTCTTCACATTCTTCCATTACATTCATTCTTCCCTTTCCTTAATGCATTCTTCCATTCCATTCATTCTTCTATTCCTTAATGCATTCTTCCATTTCATTCATTCTTCCACCCCTTCATTCATTTCATATCATTCATGCGTTCTTCCATCCATTCGTCCAAACCTATTTCATCCATTTCACATTCCCATTCACCACTCATTTTCAATCCATATTTTCATCCCCCATTCACCATTCACTTCACTTCATTCACCATTCATTCACTCTCATTTCAGTCCACATTTTCATACTCCTATGATCTATGTATATTGTGTGTGTGAGTTGAGTTTTAGATAGAAAGGAAAGTTAATGAATAGTTAGTGATTTGTGTTAGTGATTTGTGTTAGTGTTATAGTGAGTTAGCTAAGTTAGTATCTAACTAAATTAGTATCCTAGTGGACTAGTAGAGAGGGCTAACCTAGACACTAGAAGAGTGTGGGAGAATGAACTAGGAAGGTTGGTAGAGGGTAGGGTGTAGTATCTCAAGATACCATAGCGTATCATGACGATACTTAAGGTAATGTTGAGATGACCAACATGACCATAAGATGGACTAGATGTCCTAGAACCCTAGATTTCTTGGTTGGTAAACACTAGATAGGATAGAATCTAGCTACCCTAAGAAGCCTAGGCTAGTATCCTGAGCTCTAGAGTGGTTTCCTTTGTAATAGGGCAAGGTATCGGGAATACCTTGTAAGGGTAAATGTTAGGATATTGGGTAATATAAGGTATTGGGTTTCTGATATCTAGATGGGGTTAAAAATAGGTTGTCTTGGTAGATAATAACAAAATGAGGGTAGTTTAGGCTAGTCTTGACCCCCGTTGACCAAGAGTTGACTTTTTGATCGAAAGTCAACTTCAAGTTAACGCTTGACCTAGAATCGACCCAAAACCAAACCAGAGTTGACCAGTTGACTTAAAGTCAACTGTTTGTCAACATTTGACTAGTTTGACCTAGGGTTGATCCAGGGTTGACTAAGTGTTGGCCAGAGTTGACCAGAGTTGACTTTTTGACCAAAAGTTAATTGTAAGTCAACCTTTGACCTAGATTGACCTAGTTTGACTTGGATTGACTTCCTGTGACCTTGTTTGACCTTGGTTGTCCTAGTGTGACCCAGTTTGGCTTAGTATAACCTAGTATGACATAGTTTAGCTTGGTGTGACTTAGTTTGACCTAGTTTTGACTTAGACTTGCATATTATGACTAGATTAGCTTTCCTTTCATTATTAAACCATGTTTTGACTTGTAGTATCTCATATTTAGGTCTGTGATTACTCTGAGCACATGTTCACCTTATCAGCTCAGGACCACAGGCGAGTACATTTACTGATGGTTTTTATTGTCTTGATATCTGCTATATCCGATTCAGTTGTAGTGTCTTACTCGATTTTCAGTCACGATAGTTCACGGACTAGTATATGTTGGATCATGACATGGGATGTTGTTCCTAGATTTTCTTGGTATATTGGTACATTTTTATCTTATTTTCTGTGCTTATATAGACTCCGATTTCTAAGGGGACTTGCTACCCTATTATGGAATCCTGTGTCATGTCCAGATCTATTATACTATTCGGGGATGGGGAAATTGTTAGGGGTTATGTGATCAAAGCCCCTTATCACTATTATGCTTGTGCCACTCTCACCTCACGCAGGGTGTAGCAGATTCTTCCGTGTGCTTGTTATCCAGGTTGGCCGACATGACCATTTTCAGAGATTTTCGTGTGATTATCGGGCCAAGTGGATAACTTGTCTTGTAACATACCCAAAGTCGATCATATAACGCTCTAATAATTCAAGTCATATTTTATATTTATTTATCATAGGAGGCTAAGTTCTGTTCGGGAGAAGGATTATAACTTCGATCCTTGTTTGGTTTAAGGGTTGTAACTCGGCTTCCGAATAGTTCCCAAGTCATCCTATATATTGTCGTCCTATTCAGTACTCACATCATGTTATAGATTTTCGGAGGGATTTTTTCCTGTATTTCGCATATTCTACATGCTCTTATGCTATACTTTGATTGTAGGCTAGGTTCCGTTCGGGAGAAGGGTTACAACCCCGGTCCTTGTTTGGTTTACGGGTTATAACTCGGTTTTCGAATGGCTCCCAAGTCTTTCTATATCTCTGTCTTGTATTTCATTATACTGTCTCTTATAGAATTTATCAATTCATATGGAACTGCTGTTAGTGTTTGTACTTGCTCATTTTTTTGACAGGATACCGTTGATATATTACAGATATTTTTGAGGCAGGCTGTGTAAGCCCCTAGATTTCAAAAAAAATAGTTTTTTTATAATTTTTAATAACATTTAATTTTAATACGTATTTTGTAGCGTGTTTCGTATTTTCTTGGTTTTCGTAATGCTTTAAAATTTTTCCTAACTTATAGATTTTTTCTTGGCCGGCATACCGCCAGTATACCGGAGTATACCGACGATATACCGTCCAGACAGATTTTCTACATTTTAGATATTTTCGATTTTAGATATTTTGATGAATAGTGTTTTAGATATTTTGATGAATAGTGTTTTAGATATTTTGAAGAATAGTGTTTCAGATATTTTCGTGAATAGTGTTTAGATATTTTCGTGAATAGTGTTTAAGATAT
Organism: Iris pallida; assembly: GCA_029216955.1. Classification (NCBI taxonomy): domain Eukaryota; kingdom Viridiplantae; phylum Streptophyta; class Magnoliopsida; order Asparagales; family Iridaceae; genus Iris; species Iris pallida. The sequence goes on from JANAVB010011800.1 coordinate 3,883,487, forward strand.
TTTCGTGAATAGTATAGATGCACCCTATTACCCATTGGATATTTGGTTTTGTTTGAATGGTTAGGATTGACTTAGATTTTCACATGGATTACGATCCAACGGCTAAGATTAAATCCCCCTTCTATATATACCCTTTCACTTTCTCTCTCCTCTCTCTTTTTATTATTTTCACTCTCTCTTCATTTCTTCTTCCTTTCTCTTCCCTTGGAGCTTGCTAGGAGCTTGGCCTTGAGGTCTAGAGTGTGGTTTCGTACCCCTCTTGGTGGTGGAGTAGAAGATTAGGCTTGGAGCTTAACCTAGGCAAGTGTATCTTGCTCAAAAGTGACATGACCATACTTTATTTTTGTTTTCCATGGAAACTAAAGTTTTATTGGCCTATAATATGCTTCTTTAAATTGTTAACATGTTTAGTATATAGCACTTTTGGTTTTGATCGACAGTATTGCGTATATCTGAGTTTCTAGATATGATTTTCGAGTATTTTGAGATTTTGATCTATCAAATGTTTTGATTTGTGAAAACTAATACTTCCATGTTGTAGGAAATTCAATTCTATTCAATTTTGACTTTTGAAAGTCCGAATTTCGATTTAAAACGAAGTTTTTATGGCCGAAACAAGTTTTGAGTTCAAAAATCAACTTTCTGCGACGGTTCGGAAAATCCGTCGAAAATCCACGGAAATCCGTCGGAAAATCCGAATTTTCACCACAAAACTTGCTGTGACGGAACGGAAAATCCGCCGGTAATCCGTAGTAATCCGCCGGATAATCCGGTTAGGTTGTTTTGTATTTTTTTCATATATTTTAAGTACTGTAAAAATTCTGGAAAAATTGTATTTAAATACTATGTTAATTTAGCTAATTTATTATAATTTTTTCAGCATTTAATAAGTACTTTTGGTATTTTATAAAAATAGGAAAACAGAGCTCATTTTCAGGATACCTATGTTTGCTGATTTTTAATAAATGTTTATGAAGGTTTATAAATTCCCGAAAAATTAGTATAAATTTCTATAATTAACAAGGATCATTTTGGTACTTTATTTCATGAAAAATTGAACTTTTTGTCTATCTCTAAAATTGTTAGAACACAATAGTCCTTTGATTTAATTATTGATTAATTACGACTTGTAGCTTTTTGTGTTATTTTGAGTTTTAGCCGTGTTGAACCCCACCCCTCACTAGTATAAAGACCCTAGAAAGTTAGTTAAAGTAGTGTGTCACCCCATATTGGTCCCCTATGCCAAAGTCATCATTTTGGCTAGGTGCCCAGTCACAAGTCGTGTCGCACCAATTAGTGTCCTAGTGTTTTAGCTTAGTGTAAAAACTAAGTTATTGTATTTACTTCTACAGCGACGAGTTACCGGACATCCATAGTACTGTTATCGCAGCTTATTTTGTTTTGCTTTGCTAGAGGCAAGTACTTTCTATAAACTTTACATATTGTCACATAAATGAACTGCAAACCCCACCATGTTGAATGCTGATCTTTGGGGTAGCAAGTTAGAATCTCTACATGTTATACTTTCAGTTACTATCATGCTTAGAACAGTCTTGATGTATCTCTCACATGATTAGAATATGGGTTATGGGGAAACTGTTAGTAGTGTACGTGATCATACCCCCTTCTTCCGTACGTCTGTACCGAACAAAGTTTTATTTTATATGATTACTGCGTCGTAGGCCTTTATACCAAGGCGGAGTTGTGCGTATGTACATCTATCGCCCTATCACTTGAACGGAAGTATATTTCATTATGTGCCACAGCACATTGTACATCTATTGACCGATCACGTACCTGCTACAGTTTTAAACATTACATATACATCTGTCTCTATGACATATGTATCCTTGCCATGATAGATTGTGTGATGCCATGCTTTCCAGTTATTCCTCTCATGTTTATTTCCATGTTTCATATGCTAGTTTGCTGGATTTAGTACTTGCTCCCGTCCTGACAGAATAACGTTGTAGGTGTCCTTACTGAGGAGGAGTTACTCTGCGACACATATTATGAGGTTAATGCCGAGGATCCGGCTCTGCTTTACGAGGATTTTTCTGCGGGGAACCTCGCCTAGTTGACTTTGGTTTTATTAGACTTTTGAGAGTAGACATGTATTAGACTATACCTTTTTGTAACTGGACATGTATCCAGTTTTACTTTAGAGTTCACTTGTACTTGGACATTTCACTATATACGAAGACTTTTGTGTTTGGAGCATTTATGATTCTTCTTCACTTATAGAACTGTTAGCACATTTAGTCTTATCATGTTGTCTTTAGAACAGCTTACTACGTTTTATCTCAACGTAGGCTGGGCATGACTCGGCCTGGCCCAACAATTTGGGTAGCGGGTCGTGACATGTTTTTAGTGGTGGCCCATGCAGGTCCTGACTAAACTGTTTGGTTACGTTATTGTACCAAGCATGCCTGCAATTAGGAACTTAAGGTAATTAGACAATATTAGGAAAGACGCTTAGAACACTTAGAGGAATGCTAGGATTGCAACATAGAAAATACATCACATGTTTTGCTATTATAATTAGATTTTCTTGCATGTGATTGCTTACTTTAAATAAGTCCTTATAAGTACTTTTTATTTGTAATTTAGATGGTGCTTACTCGTTCATCCCAGTATGTTACCCCCGAGAACGGGGCCCTCCCCATCTAGTCAGCTGACCAGTTGACTGATACACCCCCACCTCCACCTACCATACTCCCTCACTCCACAAATCCACAAACCCAGATACCACAACCACCTTCCACATCACAGGCCCGACAGGACCCAATACTTCCACCACCCCCTATCACTATACCTACCCAGGCTTCCGTCACACTCGACGGGAACCAGCTGCTCATACTGATTCAGGGGTTCCTAACAACCCATCAGGAGCAGACTACCCTACTCCGCCAGAGCGTGGAGCGTTCTGAGGAACGTACCGTGGTCCCACCACCTGTAGAGCCACGGCAGAGAGCGGGAACGATCAAGGACTTTATGGGTCTGAATCCCAAGGAGTTCTCAGGAACTGAGGGCATAGTAGTAGCAGATGACTGGCTTGACTCGGTGGAGAGGAAGCTTCTTGGAGTTAGGATGCCGGATGACCTCCAGGTCGAGGCAGCGGGATTTCTGCTGATAGACTTAGCAGGAGTCTGGTTCCGGAATGAGCCGTTGTTTGCGAGAGGGAGAGCCACTTGGGACCAGTTCAAGACCCAGTTCAAGAAGAAATTCTTCTCGACCACTGCTAGAGTAGCCATGGGGCTACGATTCCAGAACATCCAGCAGGGGAACCGTTCTGTTGATGAGTATGCGGCAGAGTTTAGTCGCCTGAGCCGTTTCGCTCCTAGTCTGGTTGCTGATCCAGAGGAGATGACCCGTAGGTTTTACCATGGTCTAGTTCCAGACATTGGCATTCTTATAGTGGCGAACGGTACGACTGACTACTACCAGAGCCTAGAGTTTGCCCGGAGCATCGAGGAGCGTCTTCTGTCATGCAAGAGGCCGGCTTCTGTACATCATGAGGGACCGTCCAAGCGTTAAGCTTTCCAGCAGAAAGCACCGACGCCGCCACAACAGACTTACCGTCCCTCTACACCACACCATCAGACCCCGCCAGTTCGAGCCCCGGGACCCCGACAGCAGCAGCAGCAGAAGGGAGCTATATGTTCTTTCTGCGGAAGACCAGGGCATGATTACTCCATCTGCAGGAAGAGGTTGAAGCAGTGTCTAGCTTGTGGGTCTCCCACCCACCAGCTGCAAGGGTGCCCAGTAGCGAAGCCTAGAGGGCCACTCTCGACTCAGCAGCAGAGGTTTGGGCAGCATCTGCAGCAGCAGAAGGGACCTCAGGGGAAGGTTTATAGCCTAGCCCTTGAGCCAGAACCGGAGTAGGTTTCGGAGCCAGATTACCTAGCTGACGTCATCACAGGTCATGTTTATTTGCATACTTTTTTAGCTCTATGCTTGTTTGATTCTGGTGCATCTCACAGCTTCCTGTCATTAGAGTTTATGCAAGAACATCACTTAGTATCTACACCTACTGCGGAGATTAGTAGAGTAATGACGGGAGGAGGACCAGTGCCTATTAGAGCTAGCTATAGATGCTCTATTATGATAGCCGGAAGAGAGTTCGAGGGGCGATTCTTTGTGATGCCACTCCCCGGTTATGATATCATATTGGGGATGGACTGGCTTAGCTATGCCCATGCATCTATAGATTGCCATGAGGGTAGTATTTTGTTCAGTCCCCCAGGCACAGCACCATTCAGTGTCAGGAGGACAGGGCCGGAGATCAGCCTAAAGCCGAACTATTGTGCGACAGTCGGGGACGCAGTACCGCCACAACCTATCATTAGGAAGTTTATGGATGTATTCCCAGAGGATCTTCCAGGGCTTCCGCCTGACAGAGATATGGAGTTCACTATAGATCTAGTACCGGGTTCATCACCAGTATCCCGGGCTTGCTATAGAGTGAATCCCAAGGAGGCCATAGAGATGAAAGAGCAGATTGATGACCTGTTGAAAAAGGGTTTCATTCGATCTAGTGTTTCTCCATGGGGAGCTCCAGTGCTCTTTGTGCCTAAGAAGGATGGTACAGTCCGGTTGTGTATTGACTATCGGGCCTTGAATGCCATCACCATCAAGAACAAATATCCTCTTCCCAGGATAGATGATTTGTTCGACCAGTTGAGCGGGGCGAAGGTATTTTCCAGGATAGACTTGAGATCCGGGCACCACCAGGTGAAGGTTAGGGCAGCAGACATCCCGAAGACGGCGTTCAACACGAAGTACGGGCAGTACGAGTTTCTGGTGATGCCATTTGGTCTCATAAATGCGCCAGCTGTCTTTATGAATTTGATGAATAAGACATTTCACCAGTATCTGGATAAGTTCGTCGTAGTGTTTATCGACGACATCCTGATATACTCGAAGACGCCAGAGGAGCATGCAGAGCACTTGCGGATAGTTTTGGGGATTCTGAGGCAGGAGAGATTGTTTGCCAAATTGCCGAAGTGCGAGTTCTTTTTAGACCGAGTGGAGTTTCTCGGCCATGTAGTTACTGGAGATGGAATCTCGGTGGATCCCAGGAAGATTGCTGCAGTTGAGACGTGGAAGGCTCCGACGTCAGTTTCAGAGATCAGGAGCTTTCTAGGTTTAGCCGGCTATTATAGGAAGTTCGTCCAGGACATTGCTAGGATAGCTGAACCCATGACGAAGCTGACGCGGAAGGACGCAGAGTACATCTGGTCGGAGGACTGCCAAGCAGCGTTTGAGGAGCTGAAGAGGAGGCTGACGACCGCTCCAGTTCTGACATTACCTTCAGGTTCTGGAGGTTTCACCATTTACAGCTATGCTTCAGGAAAGGGGCTAGGATGTGTCCTACAGCAGCATGGGAAAGTAATTGCTTATGCATCTAGGCAATTGCGGACTCATAAGAGGAATTATCCTACCCATGACCTAGAGTTAGCTGCGGTGATCTTTGCACTCAAGTTATGGAAATATTACTTATACGGAGAGCGTGTAGAAATCTTTACTGACCACAAAAGCTTGAAGTATGTGTTCACGTAGAAAGAGCTGAACATGAGGCAAAAACGATGGTTGGAGTTGATGAAGGACTTCGACATCGATTTACAGTATCACCCCGGGAAGGCAAATGTGGTGGCGGATGCGCTGAGCAGGCATCCGATGGCATGGTACCTGATGATTGATCGGCATTTGCGGGAGGATCTGGAGAAGCTCGGTATCGAGCTAGTTCGGCCAGGATCAGTGATACAGATGATGGCGCTTGACATTCAGTCAGGTTTGATGGAGCAGATCCGGGAGGCAAAGTCTACAGATGAGAGCCTTCGCAGACTTCGACCCCAGGCGTTAGCTGGATTGCTAGATGACTTCACGATAGCAGAGGATGGATCCCTGAGGCATGGCAGCCGATTGTGCGCGCCGAAGGGAGAGCTGGTAGAGGCAGTTTTGCAGGAGGCACACCAATCAAGATATTCTATTCACCCTGGTGCTAACAAGATGTATCGTGACTTGCGAGAACATCTTTGGTGGCACGGGATGAAAAAGGATGTATCGTATTTTATTTCGAGATGCCTAGTTTGCCAGCAGGTCAAGGCGGAGCGCCAGAGGCCAGCTGGTTTGTTACAGCCGTTACCCATTCCCGAGTGGAAGTGGGAACATATTACGATGGACTTCGTTTCAGGGCTTCCTCGTTCCCAAGGAGGGAAGGATGCCATTTGGGTTATCATAGACAGGCTGACGAAGTGTGCGCACTTTATACCCTTCAAGGTGGGGCTTTCCACCGAGAAGTTGGCGGAGCTATACATGCAGCAGATAGTTCGCCTACACGGAGTGCCGGTGAGCATCGTGTCAGACAGAGACAGCAGATTTACATCCCACTACTGGAGGAGCTTGCAGGTGGAGTTGGGCAGTAGGCTCAAGTTCAGTACGGCGTACTACCCGCAGACAGATGGGCAGTCCGAGAGGACGATACAGACACTGGAGGATATGCTGAGGACCTGCGTGCTGGACTTTGGAGGATCATGGGAGAGCCATCTACACTTGGTAGAGTTTTCATACAACAACAGCTACCAGGCCAGTATTGGTATGTCTCCTTTCGAGGCGCTATATGGACGACGATGCCGCACACCGCTCTTTTAGGATGATGTCGGAGACAGAGTTATGCTTGGGCCAGAGATGATCACGGATGCAGCAGAGAAAGTCGGGATGATCAGAGACAGGCTCAGAGTAGCTCAGGACAGGCAGAAACACTGGGCTGATGCTAGTCGCAGACCGATGGAGTTCGTAGACGGTGATATGGTACTAGTGAAGATATCACCTACCAGAGGGACGATCCGGTTCGGACGAGGAGGGAAGCTGAGCCCCAGATACATCAGGCCGTTCGAGATACTTGGCAGGATCGGAGAGGTAGCTTACAGGGTTGCACTTCCACCCAACCTAGCAGGAGTTCATGATATCTTTCACGTATCTCAGCTGAGGAGATATGTTCCAGACCCCAGTCATGTGCTAGATCATTCAGAGTTAGAGATCGGGCCGAGCCTTATAGTTTCTGAGCAGCCAGTGGAGATTTAGACAGGAGGGAGAAGAGGCTGAGGAACAAAGTTATACCCTTAGTACGAGTAGCTTGGAGCCGTCACTCCCCAGGTGAATCTACTTGGGAGAGGGAGTCGGACATGAGGGAGAGATATCCTTACTTGTTCGACCCAACCGCTGCGAGGGAACCACTCGTTCCCGCTTGATACCATAGAGGTTAGTCTTAATAATAGCCTTAGTTATTTGTTTGCATTGCTTGTTATATTAGAATGTTTGTAGAGTCTTCTACTCTTGTAAATTTTGAGGACGAAATTTTTCAAGGAGGGAAGATTTGTAAGCCCCTAGATTTCAAAAAAAATAGTTTTTTATAATTTTTAATAACATTTAATTTTAATACGTATTTTGTAGCGTGTTTCGTATTTTCTTGGTTTTCGTAATGCTTTGAAATTTTTCCTAACTTATAGATTTTTTCTTGGCCGGCATACCGCCAGTATACCGGAGTATACCGACGATATACCGTCCAGACAGATTTTCTACATTTTAGATATTTTTGATTTCAGATATTTTGATGAATAGTGTTTTAGATATTTTGATGAATAGTGTTTTAGATATTTTGATGAATAGTGTTTAGATATTTTCGTGAATAGTATTTAAGATACTTTCGTGAATAGTGTAGATGCACCCTATTACCCATTGGATATTTGGTTTTGTTTGAATGGTTAGGATTGACTTAGATTTTCACATAGATTACGATCCAACGGCTAAGATTAAATCCCCCTTCTATATATACCCTTTCACTTTCTCTCTCCTCTCTCTTTTTATTATTTTCACTCTCTCTTTATTTCTTCTTCCTTTCTCTTCCCTTGGAGCTTGCTAGGAGCTTGGCCTTGAGGTCTAGAGTGTGGTTTCGTACCCCTCTTGGTGGTGGAGTAGAAGATTAGGCTTGGAGCTTAACCTAGGCAAGTGTATCTTGCTCAAAAGTGACATGATCATACTTTATTTTTGTTTTCCATGGAAACTAAAGTTTTATTGGCCTATAATATGCTTCTTTAAATTGTTAACATGTTTAGTATATAGCACTTTTGGTTTTGATCGACAGTATTGCGTAGATCTGAGTTTCTAGATATAATTTTTGAGTATTTTGAGATTTTGATCTATCAAATGTTTTGATTTGTGAAAACTAATACTTCCATGTTGTAGGAAATTCAATTCTATTCAATTTTGACTTTTAAAAGTCCGAATTTCGATTTAAAACGAAGTTTTTATGGCCGAAACAAGTTTTGAGTTCAAAAATCAACTTTCTGCGACGGTTCGGAAAATCCGTCGAAAATCCACGGAAATCCGTCGGAAAATCCGAATTTTCACCACAAAACTTGCTGTGACGGAACGGAAAATCCGCCGGTAATCCGCAGTAATCCGCCGGATAATCCGGTTAGGCTGTTTTGCATTTTTTTCATATATTTTAAGTGCTGTAAAAATTCTGGAAAAATTGTATTTAAATACTATGTTAATTTAGCTAATTTATTATAATTTTTTCATCATTTAATAAGTACTTTTGGTATTTTATAAAAATAGGAAAACAGAGCTCATTTTCAGGATACCTATGTTTGCTGATTTTTAATAAATGTTTATGAAGGTTTATAAATTCTAGAAAAATTAGTATAAATTTCTATAATTAACAAGGATCATTTTGGTACTTTATTTCATGAAAAATTGAACTTTTTGTCTATCTCTAAAATTGTTAGAACACAATGGTCCTTTGATTTAATTATTAATTAATTACGACTTGTAGCTTTTTGTGTTATTTTGAGTTTTAGCCGTGTTGAACCCCACCCCTCACTAGTATAAAGACCCTAGAAAGTTAGTTAAAGTAGTGTGTCACCCCACATTGGTCCCCTATGCCAAAGTCATCATTTTGGCTAGGTGCCCAGTCACAAGTCGTGTCGCACCAATTAGTGTCCTAGTATTTTAGCTTAGTGTAAAAACTAAGTTATTGTATTTACTTCTACAGCGATGAGTTACCGGACATCTATAGCACTGTTATCGCAGCTTGTTTTGTTTTGCTTTGCTAGAGGCAAGTACTTTCTACGAACTTTACATATTGTCACATAAATGAACTGCAAACCCCACCATGTTGAATGCTGATCTTTGGGGTAGCAAGTTAGAATCTCTACATGTTATACTTTCAGTTACTATCATGCTTAAAACAGTCTTGATGTATCTCTCACATGATTAGAATATGGGTTATGGGGAAACTGTTAGTAGTGTACGTGATCATACCCCCTTCTCCCGTACGTCTGTACCGAACAAAGTTTCATTTTATATGATTACTGCATCGTAGGCCTTTATACCAAGGCGGAGTTGTGCGTATGTACATCTATCGCCCTATCACTTGTACGGAAGTACATTTCATTATGTGCCACAGTATATTGTACATCTATTGACCGATCACGTACCTGCTACAGTTTTAAACATTACATATACATATGTCTCTATGACATATGTATCCTTGCCATGATAGATTGTGTGATGCCATGCTTTCCAGTTATTCCTCTCATGTTCATTTCCATATTTCATATGCTAGTTTGCTAGATTTAGTACTTGCTTCCGTCCTGACAGGATAACGTTGTAGGTGTCCTTACTGAGGAAGAGTTACTCTGTGACACATATTATGAGGTTACTGCCGAGGATCCGGCTCTACTTTACGAGAATGTTCCTGCGGAGAACCTCGCCTAGTTGACTTTGGTTTTATTAGACTTTTGAGAGTAGACATGTATTAGACTATACCTTTTTGTAACTGGACATGTATCCAGTTTTACTTTACAGTTCACTTGTACTTGGACATTTCACTATATACGAAGACTTTTGTGTTTGGAGCATTTATGATTCTTCTTCACTTATAGAACTGTTAGCACATTTAGTCTTATCCTGTTGTCTTTAGAACAGCTTACTACGTTTTATCTCAACGTAGGCTGGGCATGACTCGGCCTGGCCCAACAATTTGGGTAGCGGGTCGTGACAGGCTGCTCGACCTACTATGGGGTCGAGACAGATGGAGACTTAGGCCAGGACTGTGGCCTGATAGTTAAGCCACTAGACTTTATACACCCAGAGTAGTTAGCTTAGTTAGGCTTGCCTGGACTGCGATCCAGCTTTGGTTTTAGACTGTAATAGCTTAAATTTATATTTTGTGACTCAGTGATGTTATTTGTTTCTCTCTAGCTGTGTTGGATGTTGAACTCATTTTTCGCTTTCACATCTATCATATTTCTATTTCGTGCTATCTATCCTAGATTGTTCTTGTGATTAAGGCTGTATTGCTATGTCACCTCCATTCGAAGTGTATGTACTGTACAGATACCTGTTTACTGTTTAGTGTAGTTTTTGTAGACGACCTATACAGTATTCTACCGCCGATTCTATAGCGTAGGCTAGACGTAACCACGTGCTCGTGCCCCTGATTAGGGTGCGGGTCGTGACAAAACTGAAATCCACAAGGAGATACCGTAGATAGAAGTCTAAGTGTCTAAGATACCACAAATCCAGAAAACATCTCAAATCTCAAATACAGTAATCCATAGAGTAAATACAGCTCAAGAAAACTGAAAATAAAATAAAAAAAACCCTATCTATCTATTCCAACCTCTACTGTGTCTCCTCTAGGCTAGCAGGTAACCTCAAGCTATCTGTAAAATTTATCAACAGGTCCAGTCAGGACAGGAGCGAGTACAGTACATCTCAACAAGTCATAACAGGTTAGGAAAAATAATCATGCTGGAGAGTAAGATACAAAAAACTGAAAGAACAACATGATGTAAAAAGAGAGACTGTAAGTAAATAGCTACAATATATAAGAGAACTATCAGTGCTAGTGATTTAGAGTACAAGACGGTTATGTAAATGGCACGATGTTGTACACGAGTAATCTACAGAGGTTGTACACGAGTAATCTATAAGATTGAATACATAACCACTTCTACTCCCCCGCCCCAATCAATACACAAGGATCTAGTCAAGTTATGTTTTTGCACACGAAGTATAGTTGTACACGATGATCATGTGAGCACATGAGTATACACGATTTCGTACGATTTGTACACGAATAGCACGAATACAATGAGTACCTGATACCCATGATGAAGTACACGAACACGAAATACCCGATGTATCCGCTAAGCGAATAACATCGCACGACAAGATCCATATAGTACTAATCCGTGTTACCAATATGTCAGCATCAAGTAAAGTAATCTAAAGCAGGAAATATAATCCTAAACAAGATATAAAATGATCAAAGAATGTACTCGCCTAATATCCTGAACAGCTGATAGGTATAGAGGTCCAAACTGAAGCCACAGAATCCTATTTAGAGCAACACAGGTTACAAGGTGTTCAAGTTGTAATAAATGAATTTCTACAAGCAATCTATATTATTTTAGGCTCTTCTAAGTCAAGTTAACTCTAGGTCAACTCTGGTCAACAATCTAGTCAAACTAGGTCAAGTGTTGACTTACAGTTGACTTTTGGTCAACTGGTCAACTATGGTCAAACAGGGTCAATTCTAGTCTAATTATTTAGATATAAAGTGTACTTCGTTATTCGTACGTCGAAACTTACGATACGCAAATCGAGATAAGATGATCCATGGTAAGGTTAATAATCTTATTGTAGTGATACACGTGTCCATCTTGTCAATTTCAGCGATGTACGATCACTGGAATCGACCGATCTCAGTTTCGTTGTACTAACCCCAAAATACGAACATTATAAGAATTAATTATAATAAAAAGTGATACATAGTGAAAGTATCTACAAACATTGTCGGATGATGAATTGAACATCGCTAACGTGTCCAGAATGGTAAAATTAGCTTGGATAGCCTACTCATCGGTCCAATTTGGACACAAGGGCAAAAAGGTAATTTTGGGCCAAAACGGTAACCGTGTCGGAGCCGTTTTACACCAAAAAATGTGCAAGAAAACAAGTCTTCAAAATATAATAAATTATATGTCCATGAAACCCGAATGACGATACGAACCCAACGGTATATCCAGAATTGGATTCCGTTGACCCGATCTTAATTTGGTCCGATGACCAGAATATTGGAATTCCGATTTGTACGAAAATGCGTGCCGGAGCCAGTGTTCTCAAAACTCAGCAAACTATATGTCAACGAGTCCAGAATGACGATACGAACTCAACGGTATATCCGAAATTGGATTCCGATGAGCCGATCTCAAAATAACCCGTTGACCCGGATATTGGTATCCGACTAGCACGAAAATGCGTGCCGGAACCAACGTCCACTAAAACCTAGCAAATTATATATCAACGAGTCCAGAATAATGATATGAACTCAACAGTATATCCATAGTTGGATTCCGATGAGCCGACGTCAAAAAGTCCCGTTGATCCGGATTGTGGGACCTGTTTTGCATCGAAATGCTTGCCAAGGCCCACGTCCTCCAAATCTAACAAATTATATATGAAAACGTGCCAGAACGACACTAGAGTCTACTAGTGGTGTCGGAAATGAAATATGGAGTTCCGAGTTCAAAAATAGAATTTTACAAGGAAGAAATTACGAATTCGGACGGCGAACTTTGGCGCCAAATTCAACCAATCAAACAAACTCACAATGAAATGAAACTGGAGGGGTAGAAAGAGGGTTATACCAGCTTCGTATAGAAACTAGTGACACGCCAGACGGAGCTACGATGGAGGATATACAAACTGACGAAGTTGGCTCCACAAAACTGTCCAAAAATAACACAATTTAAAGTGTCAACTTTGTGGCCGGTTTTGATGTATCAAACGATAAAATCAACGGACGAAACATGAGGGGAGTGAAGATGGATATACCAAGATTTTGACTGAGTAAAGAGTTTGTCGATCCAACGATCGGATTGTCCGAAAAATCTGTGCGAAGTCGCTACGATGAGGTGCATATTCAGACTTCGATTACGCGCGCGTCACGTCGGGATTTCATGCGAAACGCATGAATCGACTTTGTTGTGCGTCGGGGGGAAGGAGGAGGGCAGCAAGGGGAAGCTCTTCGGAGTTTACCCAATCGGGGAGGCCGGCCATGGCAGCGGCGGCAGGCTGCAGCTTCTGCACGCGCGGCTGTACTGCCCATTTTCGGCCGGTTCCTGTACGTAGGAGCTGCTGCTGCTTCATGCGACGGTGCTGGCCTGGCACGACGGTGGAGCCTGGCCTGACGGGGCACAACGACGGCAAAGAGGTGGTGACGTGGTGGTGGTGTAGGCTATGGTGGTGGTGGTTGTGGATGAATAGAAGGAGGAGGAGAATGATCGGCCATGGGGGTCGGCCATGGGGCTACTGTGTGGGTGATGGTGTATGAGTAAAATAAAAAAAAGAGAGAGACTATGTGTGTGTGGGAATAATAATGAGAGAGAGGGAAAATAGAGAAAGAAAAGAGGATTCTCTAAAAACTAGGGCCGGCCAAGAGTGTGGGAGTGAGTGTTGTGAGGATGCGGGGTTGGGATTGCATGTGGATAGAATGAAGGATTGGGATTAAATATAGGAATAGATCATTTCTTTGGGACATAAATCAAGGGGGTTGTCCAAGAAAATATTTGAATAGGTAGTCTAGGTATTTAATATATTTTTTGGGCAAGAAGAGTGAGGGTGTCATGAGAGAGGGCAACATGAAGCTTGGACTAGGTTCGGTTGAGCCGGGTCGGGTCAAAATCGGACATGGTACAATAATTGAATTTAATTAAGTACTTATAAACATGGATAAATAAGTAACATGTGGAGACTCTAATAAATGGGACACAAGTGTCATGTGGGGAGTAGGCTTCATGTGGGCCATGTCCATATTTGGGTCGACTAGGTTGGATCGATGTCGGGTCCCGAAATTAAATTGGAAGTCAGGTCACAAATTAAGGTAGATAATTAATTGGCCTAAATTGACCCAAAAGTTATGCGAAGCAAACGAAGCACAAGATGGTGTGTCTGAGTGGGACACGAAGGTTATAGATGAAGAGTGTCTCGAGTAGGTCATGTATGAGAAGTTGGTTTCATAAAAATGACTAGTCTGGTACTCCTAAATTAAAAGTCATGGTAACATGCATATGATGATCAAGGAAAAGTATAGAAAATCAATTAAAAATTAATCAACGATCAAATGGTCTAAATTGACCTGAAGTTGTGCGAATCAAAAAGAGTACAAGGAAACTAATTTGAGTGGGACATTATATACCAAAATGAAGGTAATCTTGTCTACTATAAAATGTAGGAACGAAATCGTAAAGCAGAATACTCTAGAGGGGGTGAATAGAGTAGGCAGCAGAACATTGCTAATTAAAAATCTCGTTAGCAGTTAGATCATAGATATAAAAATAATCACAAAGTAAATGACAGTAATGAAAAAGTGATCAGAAGGCAAACGCAAACACCGATATTTATACTGGTTTTCCTCTTGTGAGGACTAGTCCAGTCGGAAGAACTCTAGCTTCCAGTTGAATCCACTATTGGAAAATATCGTAAGTTTTCATACAAAGTCCTTGCAACTTCTACAGACGCGAGCTTTGATACGAAGAACTCGACCAACTTCAATCTAGCCGGCTGTGCCGGTATATCAAAGTTATAGGGTTTGATAGGCCCTACTCCCGAGTCTTTTTTGAGAGACTTGTCGAAGTGAACCTCCTTTTGCTTCTGCTTATCTGTGGCAGGAGTCTGAGACGGGCCTTCCTCTGATACATCTAGAACATGGCCTGTAGTTGGTGGAGGCGCTGTCACCTCTGGATCCTGGTTCTTTTCTTGTCGCTACGCCGAGCGAGTGGTCACCAAGGTGTCATCGGTTGAAGCCGAGACCATGCAGCATGTTTTGACCTTCTTTTTTTGACAGAAGGGGTTGTATATGCCATCATATCGAGAGTAAGGTCGGGGTAGACCCACATGACCTCGCCTCGTGGTGTAGAGAATGGGATGAGCCCTTGAGCATTATTCTACGTTGGTGGAAGACTGACTACTTCCATTGTCGCCTTCAGGATGGGGACGACACCACCTTGTGCCTTCGTGGTTGGAAAACTTCCAAACTGGAGAGTAACCATGTTGGCCATGACAATGTTTTCTTTATAGTCAAGTGATATAACTTTGGCATCGATGAGGCACTGAATCTGTCCTTTCAACACATAGCAATATCATGTTGAATGGTGGACATATTGATAATAATGGCAGTATTTAGGGTTGTCTACCTTTCCCACTTCGTCGGGGCACTTTGGTGCTGGGAGAGACAGCTTGCCACTCTTCGTCGGCATATTGAAGAGTTCTAGCGTATCCTCGTCATTGAAGGAGTAAGTCTTCCTTGGCTTCTGTGCTTCTGCAGACTTGGGGTTCATGGTTACCGAACCTTTGGAGATGTTGACGGTCATGGCCTGTTTGTCATTTTCGTCCTTGGGGTTATTGATAAACAAATGTCTCACCATGTCTTCGAGAAAAGTAAAGTTATGTCCCAGGAGCTGCGCATCCTGGGCTTTCTTTTGTGCAACATCCGCCTCTACAATGAAAGACGTCCACTCTGTGAAAGGAGCACTATGCCATAATTTTATCGCAGGCAGCATGTTCTTGTAGCATGAGTCATAAGCATAGGCTCGGGGATACCAGGCAGTAGCCTTAAGGCTGCCTGACGAAAGCGCTCAATGTATACGCGGACAGGCTCCTTCTCTCTCTAACGACCTCTATAAGAGTTGACATTATCATGTCCATCCCTCTTTCATAGAATTGATCTACGAATAGATTCTTCAGGTCCTCGAACGATGAAATACAATCGTCCGGAAGGCTGCAAAACCATTCATAGGCTACCCCCTGTAGAGCTCCTTTGAAGATGTTGGTAAGGAGGGCGTCGTCCTTCAGCAAGTGCCCTATCATTGAGGCAAAGTACCTCAAGTATTGTCAGGGAGACTCCTTTCCCTCAAGCGTGAGCATCTACGAATTGTACTTGGAAGGATAAACTACATTGTCCCACTCGACAGGATATGGCTGTCGAACCCTAATCTTCTGGAGTGCTGCTTGCTTCTCTTTGGCATCGTAGCGAGCATACAGTTCCTTGATGGCATGTTGTATCTTGGTTGACATTGTCGGGCCTGTAGTCGATGGAGTAGACAACGATGGTCTTGCCTGATGGACGGTGAGCAATTTACTGGATCCAACATTGGCTGCTGGACCAGGCGTAGGTATGGGGACAGTGTGTACCAAATTCCCCTTGATCTCCAGCATGAGCGAAGATAGAGTCTTTATTGTGGCATTCAATGTATTTAGGCTCGTCTCGAGAGCTTCGATGCATTTCAACTTGTCAGGCGCTTCACTATTGTTCGTCTCATCACCTTTGGCCATAAATATGAATCTTGTGTATGGATGGGTAGAAGGGTCAGTAGATTATTCACTCTCTGTCTCAGACGTCCGAGCCTCATCGTCCTGAGGATAGACTGGGAGGTTGCGGTCTTTATCAGACTCATTGCGGTTGCTATTCCCAGTCTGGTAGGTAGTTGCGCCTGTGGAGGCATCCGTATCGTATGGCTCCTTCTCAGATTAGAATATAGTATTGTCATGGATAGTGGGAGGTTGGCTACCCCCAGCATCTGACATAGCACCCAACAAAGATTTGGAAGGTGTGCCTTGGAACACACCTGTGCTGGGTACCTTTGTCTTGCTACTCTCGAGCCGCTTCTTGGGCTTGGTGGCTGATACAGGAGGATTCTTGGATAACTTCTTGAGAGTTTTAGAACCCTGTGCCATGTTGCATGTGGCGACACGGAGTTCATCTTCTCTCTTGCTTGCTGACCCCTGTTGAGTCTCTAACGTGCAATCGACGTAGGTTGAAGTCTTTGAAAGACGGAGCACCTCCTCGGTGGTAGTACAATCGCTTGTTGACAAAAGCAGTTGATGGTAATCTGGGTACAAGGATGCCTTGATTTAGGCATGCCCTGCGCTACCGATTCTCCTTCTGCTTAGGACAGCACCAGGTCTTCCATCGTGGTACCCCCATTGTACGTACAGGGAAGCTGTACGTAGGTACAATCAAAGAGGGTTTGGCGAAGTAGACTCCTGTCATGCTTACAGAAACGCTGCTAGCATGAGTCTCTCTCTACAGGATGTACCCCTTGCTTATGTCACGCATATGAGTGCTCAAGCAATATAGGGGTTCAACTGGTCGAGGCATCGGAGCACGGGGACCAGTCTTGTATAACTTCCTATCTGCAGCACGTGAGACTGTCAATGCGGGCCTTTGGTCGGTCATAGGCATCGTACGTTTGTTGCACGAGGCACGTACTACCTTGGATTTCTTCCTATAACCCCCAGCGGGTGCATAGTATTCAGAATCCAAAGAAGGCTCGCTTGATGGGAAGGCAATTCTATCAAAGACAGATCTTCTCGTTGGTAATGCTCCCGTTATGAGGGGTTGAACCGACACGCACTTCCTTTGGCATTGTGCCTTCCTCAGTCCCGCCATAGAGACATCGTCTTCCTCGCCATACTTTTCTAGGGTAGGAATTGAGCGAGGAGATATAGCTATAGTAGCCAAAAATTTCTCCGAGGCTTCGACATTGAGGGGGTTCTGGATCACAGTTTTCTCCATCGTGCTGCTCGT
The DNA here is from genome assembly GCA_029216955.1 of Iris pallida. Classification (NCBI taxonomy): domain Eukaryota; kingdom Viridiplantae; phylum Streptophyta; class Magnoliopsida; order Asparagales; family Iridaceae; genus Iris; species Iris pallida. The sequence continues at coordinate 3,901,149 of JANAVB010011800.1, forward strand.
CATAGCAGCATTGGGCCTCCAGACATGTCGAGTCTTCTTCGGTTTTATGAACCGCTTCGAAGGATTCGACTTCTCATCAGAAAGGAGATCTTCAAAAGCTTGCTGGTCAAAGCGAACAACCAGCATCTTCTGGGAAGTTCCCAACAAGTCGTCGTCAGATTGTGTCACCGCCTTCTCATTGAAGGAGAAGGTAGTCCCCAGCAGGGTCGTTATTTCGTTCGACATCACAAAAAGTTGAACAAACTTTTCGTTTATTGAACGTAAAAAATACCTGTGTACAGAGAAGGGGTCCTAAACATGATATTCTAAGTACAATGGGAAGAGTTTCTGAAAAAGTGTGACGGTGGAGATTGAGCACTACAGCAGCTCCTTTATACCGTTGACGATTTGACGACGGGTTAAACTTGCTCTGACTTTCTGATGCCTTTAATGCAACTCTAGGGTTGTCAATCAAGAGGATGCCTGGAGCTGGAGATTTAATGTTCGGTGTTCTCTCTTTTTTTGTTGAAGGAAAACTCCTTCAATTTATAGGAAAAGAGAGCACATATGCGATGTGCATTAGGATTTTGAGATATGAAGGAATCTGTCATTATTGCACGGTACGGGCTTCTATGGCGCTGACACGTGCAGACATTGAGATTCCTCTCAATCAAGATCTCTCGTGGTTATCAAAATAACTGAAGGAGGAGACATGTGGCGCGTGCCGATTTGCTTGTTCGGATGCAGTCGAGTAAATCTTAGAATCATATCTCAGATTTGGATTCTGATTGATCCTCATCTAAGATTTAAATCAATTTGATAAGATATCAATCGTGATTAATCCCAATCATATATTTGAGAGAGTCGGTTTAAGCAAACCGAGTGGGTAGAGCAATGCTTATGTGCCTCTAGCGAGGTCATAGTACTGCAGCGCTTCTAGAACTACGAGTAGACCATTCTTCTAGAGACAACGGAGCCTCTGTGCTTTCAGGCATCTAGTGGACTATGCTTCCAAGACGACGGAGCCTCTGTGCGTATGAGCGACGAGAAGGCTGTATTTTGAGCAATAAAGTTACTGTGCTTTAGGCGATGAGTAGGCTTGTGCTTCAGGTTGATAAGGTTAATGTACTTTTAGAGCGGCGGGCGAACTTGTTTTCGATACAATGGTATCTTCCAAGTCTCTGACGAAAGGTAGTTGAGCTTCTGGGTCGGAGCAGAGTGATGTGCCATTGGAGTTAAGGTGGTATGAGAACATCACCAGTCTGTGCCTGAGGTTGGTGCAGGAATGTAGTTGCGCCTCTGGATTGAAGGCATTGGCTTTCTTTTAAAGAGCACTGAATGACCGCTCATTAATGAACGACTCCCTCTTAATTGCCACCATTACTTTGGGAATTTTAAGGGGTCCTAGGATAGTCTAGGACTTAGTCGAATGAACTTTATTTAATGAGGTTCATCGTGCTGAGTCCTAGGCTCATCCCATTAATGTGAGAACTTTGACCATCGGCCATGTGGCCTGCATTTTGGAACTCCATGTTGGATCCAGACTTAGCTTCGAACGGCAGTTGGTCTTGCCAAAGTTAGATTTTTATTGAGGATTGCTTCGTTCAAAGGAGCTATGCCTTCATAGAAAAACTCTTGATGAGCCTCAGAATGTGCTGGAATGCTTCTCATGAGGAGTTCAAACCTGGGCGACGCTTTGAAGGTCTTGGAGGTCCTGACAACCTAGCTTGTGGATGGATGGCCAACCCGGAGAGCCATAGGTTGTGCTCTGCCCTGTTCATTGGCGGCGGTGTGCTTTTGTTAAGCTAGAAGATTCCCAGAAGCTGATGCCCTTTTGAAAAAGGGCCTTTCTGTCGAGCTATGGCCTGAGCTTTCAGCGGGCCAATAGCTGCTTCCGGAAGTGATGCGCGTCTGGAGGAGGAAAGCTGTGGTGGAGACTTTGATGGAGACTATATCCACATCTTCTCTTCACATTGCCTCCCTCTCTCCATGACGATCACATTGTGAAGAATATCCCCGGCATAGATCCGTAGGAATTCGGCACATGTAATCACAAAGTCTTTTGTAACAGATCCTTGTAATTATGTCTTTATGCAGTCTTTTATG